>RJVU01050883.1:579118-638399 GCA_003731715.1 Anabarilius grahami | reverse complement strand
AAAATACATTTAAATGTTCAATTATAATATATTTTTATACATTTTGAATTTTCCCAAATTAGATTAGAAATTTATTTTTTCTCACCCCTCGAAGTACATTGTGCAATATATTTCGACTTGAACAATACCGTGAACTAGATTTTTTAGTTTTTAGCTGTATGGGTAGTTGTATATTTTTGCACTGAACAACAATATCATGGGAATTATCATTATTTCAGTTTACTCGGTGGCGTAGGCGCCTAGCATCAGACAACTGTTCTCCTAATCAAACAAGATTGGCAGAGCCTCCATCCAGAGTTCTGAAGGCCATCTCTTCTATTCACCAGCACCCTGTCACGGTTTTACGTATCGAAAGTTGGCGGAATCACAAAGGCTGAGGAGCTTTAATGAGCCAAAGTTCTCTTCTCGTCGAGGTGGCAGCTTGTGTCAGAAATGAAGCTCATAATAGCATGCCAGTCCAGGCTCCACTGAACATTTCCTACTGTTATGGTAATGGGTTACCGCTACCTCATCAAAGAGTTGGGGCCATTTTGCTCCATTGTTATTTTTTTCTCCCTTCTTCATTTCTGTTGGAAATTATCTCCGAATGACCGCAACATTTAGCAGTTCGGTATAGCATTTGCTCCTTTCAGATGTAAATTCTGTTTTTGCCTCTGAAAACAAATGATGCAAGATTTTATTCCTTGACAGGTTTGAAGTGTTTTCGTGCAGTTTTTCTTTCTGTGCATTTGAACTGTCTGTGGAGAATCTATTGAAACAGAGAGCTGTGGAAGCATCAAACACTCAAGTCAAGAAGTGAAGGCCTCTTGAGGTAAAAGGGAAGGTAAAGGGGCATCACCGGTCATTCCAATAATTCAAATTGGGCTATGCTTTAAAGGACATCCCAGCATGAAAGTAGGTACACATCAGTGGACAGATGCCACTCTGGGGTTCTGAATTTGTGTCTTTTTTGGGGGGTTCTGCTGCTTGCAAAAGACACTATCCTCAGGTAAATGGAATGCTTCTAAAAAATGTTAACCAATTCAGCTGCAAAGATACCTTCAGACTGGACTTGGGAAATCTTCTATCAGGAGACCTGACTGTGTAGCCAAACATTTCTTCTCCTTGGTTATTTTTCCTCCGGTTGAATTTGATTCAGGTGAAGTTTTTTTTAACTGTCAGTCAACATTTTGCTGCAAAATATGAAGCCAGGCATACTAGGCAAAAAGTTTGGCTTGAAATCCGTTTCAATAACCACTCATCCGAAAATATAGACATGTCTTTTTTAAGCCACTACAACCATCAAATCACCGTCACTATTCATTCGGGGCAGCAGAATTGCTGTTGTTTTTGTTAGTAAGAACGAAGGACAGAGGGCAGCCATCATCATATTCCCTGTAATTGCTTTTTGACTGATGTGCAGCTGCCATTGAATTGAATCAGGCCAGATTACCAGCCGAGTTTCAGAGCCACTGTGACTCTAAAGAAACTGAATCATTTGTAGAAGAACCCACCTCTCGAACAATTTGCCAGATCCATTCTTCTGCATAGAACTAATCTTGTTCTGGAGAGAAATGCAGCGGTGCCTCTTATTGTAAGATGTGCGATAACATTTTTGGGATTTTCAAATTATGCGTGATGAACTTGTGAAATCAGTTGTGCTGAATTCCCATGTTGCTGCATCTTAAGATGTGTGTCTGTATATTTCTAACATAACTAAACACATATGCCATGTTTTGTGCTTTTAGTTCCTTTTTGTAAGTAACATAGTTCAACCAAAAAATGAAAATTCTGTCATCATTTACTCACCCATGTCATTTCAAACCTGTATGACTGCGAAACACAAAGATGTTTTGAAGAATATTGCGGTCCAAACAGCATTGAACCCCTTTGATTTTTATTGTATGAACAAAAACAGCACTAAGCCATTTTTTAAATAATCTTTTGTGTTTTACTGAAGAAATTCATACAGGTTTGGAACAACATGAAGGTGAGTAAATGACAGATTTTTCATTACCAATACATTCACTTCATGCATCGATTTTTCGGTTTCTTTGAAAGTGAAATACTGCACTGTAGATTTATTGTACTGTAGATTTAGTGCGATGTCCAACTAAAAACAACCCTGCACTCAAAAAATTATTTTATTTCTTTTTTACTTGAGAATCAAAATGACAAAATAAGATTTCTGAAAAAATATATACAAATTAAGTAACTTTATGCTTAAAACAAGAAAAAAAAGTCTGCCAAACAAAATAAACTTGTTTTCCCTTTAAATAATATTTTTTTTTACCCCACTTATTTTTTTTCTTATTTTAAGCATGAAGTCATTTTTCAGAAATAAGACTTAATATCTTAAGTAATTTTGCTTCTCAAGTCAATGTATCAAGATTCAAGAATGTTAATATATTTGTAAAGGAAACCAAGACAAAAATACTGAGGAAAATCAATTTCCATACTGGACCACTATCAGCACTAAACATAGAGGTGTAGTGATAAAATCTGTCCATATACAGTAGTTTGTGGCCTAATTTTGAGGCTTGCAGCTTGAAAGAGATCGAGAGAGATTGAGAAAGACAGAGAGGGAGAAACCGGGAGCAAGATGAAACCGCTTGACATTTATAATTCTGTCCCTTGATACTGAATTTACTTGGCGGGGATTGTGTGTGTGCGTGTTGTGGTGGTGGGCCACAGCAAGGACAGAGAGCGGTGATGCATAGAATTATTACTTGCATTCCTGCCTCAACATTTTGGAACTGGAATTGGAATTCGAGCATTTTGGATGATAATCATTTTGACATGTTTATAAATGATGCAGTTTGGAAATTCAGGAATTTAGAAGTGGAATGAGTGGCCCATTTGAGTGATACCTGATGCTTGATGGTCTGACAAATTAAATGGTCTTATTTTTCTTGTAAATATTGTCGGACATCACTGCAGGGCTGTTGTACTCATAACAACTAGGGCTGCCCCCTAATAGTCGAATAACCGTTAGTCGACTTGAAGAGGCTTGGTCGACCAAGATTTTATTAGTGGGTTAGTCGCAGAAAAAAAAAANAAAAAAAAAAAAACTCCATAGGAAGTGCCAAGGTCACGCATTCCTTGAGGGAGAGATCGTTAGCGGCAGGAAATCCAAACATTCGCCTATGATTCATCGACCTCAAATATGGCTTATCACTTGAAACATGTAAGTAGTAGCAACTTTACAAGTCCGTTCGCTCTAATGATAGCCTAGTCCTAGATAAATGTGCGTTATTTTTTGGCGCATATCCAAATAATATGCAGTAAACACGCTTTACACACACAGCTTGCGATCACTGCGTTTAAATTCAGAGTAATGTATAGATAAGAGTAATGCAAAATGTAACGGGTCTACTTTTATTTCTGTAAACTCACAATAATAGCAAAACGTTGTGCTTTTATAAAACAATGAAAGCAATCAGGATGCGATTTCTGCTCTCGGTCTCAGTGAACTTGAGCACGTAACAAACATGAACCGAGCCAAATCAAAAGGAAAATAAATATTCTCAGATTATGCAATCCATATGAAACTTGCATATATGCGCGTCCACTACTGTGGAGATGACGAGTCAGCATCGTTGACTTAATCTCTGCAGCCGAAAACAGAAAACATTATCAGTAAATTATTGAAATGTTTAGAAAGTTTCCTTGCCGTTTTTTCACGACACATAATCGTTATGTTTGCCAGTGCGCTGAGGCAAGCTTTATGCGACTTTGAGCGCTGATTAGGCTAATTACATAGAAGATTAAAGGCTCATTATTATGATTTATGGCTTATTAATATAAATGTGCGATTAGTCGACTAATGGCTTAAATGAACGACTACTGGTCGACTAGAAAAATCTTTAGTCGAGGGCAGCCCTAATAACAACAGATTATGGAAAAAAAAAAAATGTCTTGTGAGGGACAGAAGTTGTTCTAATTACAGATTATTCCTGCCTGGCTGTTCAGTAAAATGAATTGTCATTACATTCATGTCACTATAATGAATCATTGTATGACTTCATGCATTTCACATGTACTTACTAATCATTATATTTGTTAGACAATCACGTAATTTAGACACTTGATGACTGTATTGCACCTCATTCCATACTCCATCTCTGTCTCCCCCCCCACCCCCTTTTCTCATTAGAGCCCATTTTGTGTGACGTTGGAGAGTTTTTGTGTGGAGACCAGCTGACCTGTGTGTCCGAGAACTGGCTTTGTGATGGGGAACCAGACTGCCCAGATGGTTCTGATGAGGTTCTGGACAAATGTAAGTAACCATTACACCAAACCACAATGCCACAAAACAGATCATTATTCCTGAAACATCTCTACATTCCCATATCTCCATGCGCCAAAAATCAGCATCACCCTGCACATCCTGCACATCCTTGCCTTGTTTAATTCCAGGTTGCACATCACATACAAAGTGTGAAGAATGATAGCTGGGAGTTTTAGAGAAATGAAATTGTCCTGATTTTAATATTTAATTGTATTCATGAAAAGATTGATCAGTTTATGCTAAAGCCGTGCGCCCAATTGCTTCCTGTAGATGCAAGACATTTCCAGAAGAGCTTAATTTATTACAGATTCTAGGCACAGTGGGTCAACTATTCTCACCACTGGTATTCTATTATCATTTAGATTAATCATGTTCACTCTGTTTTATTTATAATACTTTAGAATGGATTCCGGGCATATTTATCATGGGGATTTTGAGGAGCTCATTACCATAGATTATGTATCGATAGGAAATGCATTTCAATCAGCTTTTCACAACAAAATGTGCAGTGGAATTTAATGTGTTATGGAAGCCATCACAGACTACTATCGCATGAGTGTACTAACAGCACTCCACTGGCATGGGTAAATTTATTCATGTGTTTGTGCATATTTGGCACCCTGAGGTTACCGTGTTGCTTACGATAGTGGGGTACGATCAGTGAGTAAGCTTGTGCAGCCCTCTTAATCTAGAAAGCTGTGCACAATTTTTATCATGTAATTTATTTATGTATTTATCTATGTATTTAGAAAGGGCCAATCATATACAACTGCCAAGGATTGGAAGATGTACATAAGAAAAAGTCAATGTCAAAATGTCAAATCAAAATCCAGGTCTGAAATATATATATTTTAGACTTGTTGGCGAATTTCCAACGTTAAACCCTTTAAATTGCTTGGGTAAAGATTATCCATTAATGAATACACAAAACATTTTCCCAAAATGTTAGCTGTGGGGTAAAGTGTGCCGTCTGCTTCCGGGTAAGCAGTGCCAGTGACTCAAATAATGTTTATAATAAGCTTTGCATCTAAATACAGGAAATACTTTGGAAATACACTGGTCTTTTTGAAGTGGTAGCCAATTTCTTTTCCAAAAATCTGAGGGGGTGCTGGCAAAGAAAAAACCACCTTTCAAAGAAAACAATAAAAAATTTGGTTCCCACAAATAATTTATGCACTGAAGAAGCTACCTCAGCCACACAAAGTCTGAGCAACTACTAGGACATAGTAGTTGATATTTCATATTCACATCATATTTCCCTGCAGCCATGGTGGTTGGAATGTGATATAATACAATCTCAGTTTGTTTAGTCTAATAATGAATCTTTTGTATACTTTTTTATATTATTTTTGTTTTATTTATTATTTTATTAAACGACTCATTATTGTACATGGGTTTTATTTGAAGTGTAAATTGCTCACATATTCCACAATGATTCAACTTACCGACATAGCTTTCACTGGAATTTGTATTAATGAATATGGTCCTCTGTTCTGGACACTTTTTTCTGATTTGATAGTGGATATCCTGAAACATAATTTTATGCATTAATTTCACCTCTATCTTTTTTCTCCTTGACCAGAGGTTAACTTAAGTGAAAAAAGAAGAAGAAGAAAAAAAAAGTGGCACAGCTTTCCTCACTTTCTTTAATTTTTCCTCACATTTTTAGGCCAGGACACTTCATTAGTTTTGACTCTTCATAGAAAGGACTACATTTATTTAAAGGGAACCCCTGGTGTTAAGACTTGTATGGCTTAATATAATGTAAATGAAGTCTCTTACTGAAATATGTAGTAGAAAACCCATTAAAGATTTATGTTATTTAAAAAATCCATGACATATTTGGACAATGGGGGGCGCCATTTTGTTTAGGTGCACAGTGCGTTCTATGTCGATGACGTCAAATGGTTGCAGTCACTGAGCTACTGACACTGTCCTATTGCTATTTTTACTGCAACACAACTCGGAATATAATATACGATGCCACATTGTGCAGCTTTTGTCTTTTAGTCTTTACTGCTTTACTAGCGATAAGAGGAGAAAAGAATGGGAAGTTGTGAAGAATATGGATGAATAAAACGTCTAGTAACGCATACAAGTCTTAATATCCATGGGGTTCCTTTTAAAACACGATCAGCCTTTTCAATTTGAGCTAGAGCACAAAATGAAAACATAGAAGACGTGCAATGTCTCTGTGGCTGTTCGAACAACTGTTGTATGTTTGACATGTAAAAATCGTCTGATATGTCACCTGAATGCATTACTCACAGTTAAACATGCTGAGAAGATGCTACTGTTTTATGCTATCACAGATATCCCTTGCATCACGGCACACACAAGCTTTGAGTCAGTCTGTCTCAATCGAGATGTGTTATAGGCTGCCCTCGTCAGGCTCCACGACAGGCACGGCGGTTAAAGCATATACTTAAATCCATCGGCAACTGTAAGCTCTTTCAGCTGTGGTCTACTAAAAGCCTCAAAGGCATCAGGGCTAAAGTGAAGAGAACAAAGACCAAAAGCTGCACAGTATGGCATCGTATATTATATTCCGAGTTGTGTTTCGGTAAAAATAGCAACAGGGTAGTGTCAGTAGCTCACCAAGTGCAACCATTTGACATCATTGACCTAGAACGCTCTTTGCGCCTAAACAAAATGGCGCCCAGCATTATCTAAATATGTCATGGATTTTTAAAATAACATAAATCTTTCATGGGTTTTCTACTACATATTTCAGTAAGAGACTTAATTTACGTTATATTAAGCCATACAAGTCTTAAAGGTGCTACAGAGGATCTTTTCGTCGACTGAGAAACCAAAGACTGTTACTGAGTTTTTGAAAGGAGCGCGTGCGTAAGAACAACCCCCCTCCTTCACAGCTCATTTCGAGGGAACGCCTCCCAAAACTTGTGCACGAGTATTGGAACACGAGTGTTTACCACACGAGTGTTTACCACCGGCATTCGCTTTGTCGTGTTAGGGGATTCATTATGTCGGACTCACCGCAGGTAACTCATAATCTGCAGTTGTTACTCCTGTCTCGTGACAAAAACATTGCATGCGGCGCCTGTGGAGTGTGGAAAGTTACTGGAGAAAGTTACGTCTCTCACAAGGAACGTTATGGCAGTGATTGACAAGCCAGAGGGCCAATCGTTTACGCGATTGGCTGATGTTTTTAAGGCCCTACCTCGTCCACAGATGATGTATATTAATATTATTCCTTTCAGTGCACCTAATGAATAGTCTTTTATCAGTTAGTAAAGACAGTTTCAAGTAATATTGCACAAATGTATAAAACAAAACATCCTCTGTAGCACCTTTAATACCAGGGGTTCCCTTTAAAGTCATCGTTCTGAGACAGAGCTGGCATTCTTCTTCATTGGTTAATACTCAAACTTATCTTCAAATTAATTGAAATTTCCAAGCATCTTATTGCTTCAAAATTAATGAAAACTATTTTAATTGTCAAGTACAGCTCTAACTAATGTATCCCTCACAGTGGGACTGTTTGTATTATACTATGTCACTTCTAATATTCCTCAAGTAAGACTTGCTTGACAACACCTTAAATGACTGTCTACTTGTTCTCATAAAACTGAATCTAATGATATAGTCATACTGTGGAAGTGTTCGCCTCTCCACACGTATACATGTCTCCAGTTGCTTCATATTATTATGTTCAACTCTTAATCCTCTTAGTTTTATAATAAGATTCACCTGGAGTGTTTTCAATATCTAAGCTTATAGCTGTTACCTGATATTAAGTCCTTGGTTTTCATCGTATAGTTATTGTTTTTGCTGTTCCAGTTTCTGGACTGTGCGTATTTCTAGTTTTGGCATGCCCAAGTTCTGCCACCGCAGAGAAATGTAATCACCACATTCCCAGGGCCTCCAGGGAAGGGCAGCTGCACATTTTCAGTGCCACATGGCCTGCGGGAACCTGGATAGGCTGGCCATCCAGCTTCCCTATGGGACCAGCTCGACATCTTGGGTTATCAGGGGAGCTGGGAGACAGCCCACTTCCCTGTAATGAAGAAAAAATGTATTGCGATGACAGTCTTGGAGCTTTCCAGGCACATCGTGCTGCTACTTTGGTCAGTTGAGAATGTAAAGTGAATGTTTTGACATGAGTTATGAGTAGAATGACCATACAGCCAAAATAATCTCTGTATCGCTGGAATTGCGGAAAGATTGAAAGCTCACTGAAGAACAGATTTTTAGGATTTTAACAAAAAGATATGGGTCATTTCAGTGCTCGTGTTTGCTCTCGCCTTTTGTCTTGAGTGCAGTTCTTTATTAGGAAATACAAAGACATGCTTCAGTGACAAATTGCTCTACTCTCTCTTTTTTTCCCTTGAAGTTTGAATTGAACAGAGAGAGAGAGAGATTGATTTTTGTTTTGTTCTCATTTTTGTTCTGGGCAAAGCATTAACTCACAACACTCGGAAGGCAATGCAGGCTGTGAGCCACAAGGAGAGCACATGATGTTCTTGCTTTTGAAGAGATGACAGCTGTTTTCTTTAGACATCTGTCAAGTTAATTGTACATTACTGGCCCTTAAACCCTTCTTTGATCAACTATACTTCATAGCACCTGGGTTAAACTTTTTACAAGCTCTAGGCCTACATGAATCTTTTTTTACTCAGGACACAAGAAAATTGCAGGGTTTTTTTTTCTTTCTTTTTTTTCATCCCCAGTCGGCAGTTTCAACCCCCCCCCTTCTCTTTTTGTCCAATCCCAAGGGAGTATTTCTCTATATCAGTTATCACTGTTTCTGAACTCCCTGAAATGCCTTGATTTTAGTCTTGAGTACACGTCACAGTATCCCTCATTTAAATAAATGTTTGATTTAGTATGTTAAAACTCGTGGTTATGATAAGGTGCATAACATGCTCGAAGCAGTTGACCAAACACAACACACTGGTCCAGTCGACCAATCAGAGCACATCACACTTATCAGAAGGAGGGGCATCAAAGAGACCAGAACTAAATGCTTTACTTTTTTTGGCATACACCAAAAAAGAGGGGTGTGAGGCCTAGTTGAGTTAGTAGTATGTTAAAACTCGTGGTTATGGTAAGGGGTGTGACATTTCCGAAACACGCTCGAAGCGGTTGACCAATCACAACACATCGGTCCAGTCGACCAATCAGAGGACATCACACTTTTTGGCAGGAGGGGCAAAGAGACCAGAACTAAAATCGTTACTGACAGACTGGGAAGAGAAGTGCTGCAAAAATGTAAAATATATGAAAAATAAGAAGACATAAGAAGACACACAAAAAAGAAACATTAAGAAAGAAGTAAAAAATAAGGTGAATGTTTCATTGTCCCTTTCACATTAACATCTATTCAGTAAAATTCAAATGTAATATACATTAATTAATATTGAACAATGTACATTAATTAACATTGCACAATGCATGTTATTTTAGGCTGTGATTAAAATGCAACATTCAGTTTTATACAACATGTAAAGGGAGGCCGTTGTCTTTCTGTCCACTGAGGGTCCTAGGCTTAAAAACAATTGACCCCAAAGCTAAAGAGCATATTTCACAATATAACAAAATTGGATGGGGGTTGCGTAGAATTAAGAGGTGGTCTTGCAAAAATAGCTTGTTGTAGCTTTCAATCTAAGATGCATAGAAATGCGTATGGATTTTATGAGCACTCCTCTCGGGGCAGTTTCTTATGGCCCCTCATACTGAAATAAATGGAGAGTAAATGTGCCTATTCCCCTGGAGAACTGACACCTGCAGGAAGGAGGTTTGAGAGGTAATGTAGCATAGCATCTTGTTATTGAGCTGAGAGACAGGCATTCTGTATTATGCAATATTTACCTCAACGGCTGTCTCTGAGCACAGAGTGAAATGCTAGCAAAATAGACTGTGCGGGGGACATTTATGAGATCATCAGGTGACATTTAACTTGATTAACATCTTTTGAGCTGTGTTTTATGAGGGCAGGTACAGTACATTTTGGAAGAGAAAATACACAGGGTAGCACTAGCATTGCATTAGATAAATGCATTAGATCCCTTATCTAAATGACAACAAAACATCAGCCCTGGACTGTTTTTAGGAGAGAGTATTGTGCAATTGTTTGGGACAATTTGTCATCTGGAAATGAGCAGAATGTTTAAATTCAGAGCGCTGATTTTTTTTTCTTATGATTTTTGTTTTGTCTTACAACATCAAGACAAGCACTAAATCAAAGCAGCTTATTAGAAAGGCATTAAAAAAAAAAAAAAAAGGAATTTCATTATGCTGGTACATTCTCATTTCATTTTTTCAGTTGTTAGATACAGTTACAGCCCACATATATAGACATAAAATGGCTCAATTGTTGTTTATATGTGTCTGTACAGGCTGATTTTAAAATGTCTCTACCAATTTTAAAACCAAATCTGTGCCTTTAAAATCATGACAAGTTGCCCACAGGCAACAGAACTCCAAAAGCATGAAGTGGTATATGTTTGTAGAGTAAAATGTGTTTCCAACACCTTATTGTGGCTATCAAAATGTATTGAATATATGCGTGTGAGTGTGTATAGCATATATATCATAACTCCAGACAATCAGGGGGTTTGGCATGTAAGCAGGGAGCTTTGGAGATGATCCTTTTAATTTAGTGGGAGCCTCTGTGCTGTGAGAGCCAAGCTGATTCACTTCCTGTGGATGATGCCATCTGCTTGGGGGCAGCAAACAAACAGACAGACCAAACAAAGGCAAAGCTTTCTTCACTGTCTGTGTGTGAAGCATGCAGAGTTGGGTGCAGCTTAAATAAGGTTGAGACTTGATTTTATTTTCTAAATTGAGAGGTAGTCAGATGTGAAGGTTTTACCCAGTGCGTATGTATCTTAGCTCATAGGATCATTTAATTTATGTATATATATATATATACATGGGGGGCAAGGGGGGGGGGGCAGATACCCCCCCATATTTTTCCCGATGTGAGCCGTCAGCTCCAGACTAGTCCACTTCAATTTGTAGCGGTTAAGGCCCGGGTATACTTCATTTCCCACTTTATGCTCCGTCTCGTGCACAGTTGAGCGCGCGAGCCTTTCAAAGATACTCCTTTACCTGTGAGCGCGGAAAGACGCGTTCGGCCCATGACATGCACACGCGCACCGTCCGTGGTCACAAAAAACGGCCACTGTTCAGAGAGTCAAAGCTAGTCCACACATTCTAGTAACCGTTTCTTGCTTGTGCCGACTGAAAACACATGAGAAACATCATGAGACAGGAGAGACTCGGACATTGCAGTAGCCTACTGAACATTGAACGGTCCATGCATGTGGATTTGATTTGGATAAAACAGGTAATCGCTTTGATGCCGTGCCTGAAAACCATTTATCCCTTCACACTGGCGTATAGCAGACGGGCACGCAGGGCTATTAAATTCTTATTATTATTATTATGCTACTTTTATTATTAAATTAATATTGCAATTCATTTACCCCGCAATATCATAGTGCATCACCGCATAACCGACGCGCTGTGAGTGAGGAAAATATGAGATTAGTTAGATAGCCTACTTGTTTAAAGGGTTAGATCACCCAAAAATGAAAATAATGTAATTTATTACTCACCCTCATGCCGCTCTACACCCGTAAGACCTTCGTTCATCTTCGGAACACAAATTAAGACATTTTTGTTGAAATCCGATGGCTCAGTGAGGCCTCCATAGCCAGCAATGACATTTTCTCTCTTAAGATCCATTAATGTACTAAAAACACATTTAAATTAGTTCATGTGAGTACAGTAGTTCAATATTAATATTATAAAGCAACGAGAATATTTTTGGTGCTCCAAAAAAACAAAATAACAACTTACATAGTGATGGCTGATTTCAAAACACTGCTTCATTAAGCTTCAGAGCGTTATGAATCTTGTGTTGAATCATGATTCGGATCGCGTGTCAAACCGCCAGTCTGCTGAAATCACGTGACTTTGGCTCTCCTAACCGTTGATTCGACACAAAAGATTCAAGTTGAAATTAGTTATTTTGGCATTTTTCTGAGCGATTTCTGTCTTCCGGTTTAAAAAGCAAAGTCGGAGCAACGTCACAAAATCTGACGTCATCGTGTAATACCGGCAAGATCCGGAGTGCTGATTGGCTCCACTATGGGCTGGTCAAAAATGCTGACGTCAACAGTTTAAAGTGGTTCTCTGCATTTATTCATGACATAAAGCTCATTCAATCCAATCACTGCGCTGTAGTATGCATACGATTATAATTGCGGTATTGTGCATGAGGAAGTATCACTTCTCTTGCCTCTGTCTCTGTTGTTGTCATTCAGAGACATGGGTTGTAGGTACTCGTTTCCTCAGTGCTACAACACAAAAATGCGTTTTCCTGCGACGCGACCAGAGCTGAAGTTTTGGTGTGGGCGGTTTGTTTTGCTGTTGTCCGCCAGCACGAATGGAAAATTTGTTCGCATGAGATCGCATTACAGCAGAGAAATCAAATGTTACAAAAGTGCTATTCATTCACCTCTGCGTTCGTACACGCGAGCCGTGTGTATGTTTCCCTTAGCACAGTAACACATGAGTGTTGTTTATATTTTGCCCGCGATGCGGTCAGAACTGGAGTTTGAATACGAACACATAAAAAATAAGATTGTTATGATATACACGCGGAGCGCACATATGATCGGTTTCAGCGCGGAGCTCCGCGATGAGTTTAACAACACTCGCCACGTGTATCATAGATCATATACACAAAAAAGTATGTGTGTTTAAAGTTTTTATAGACATATTTCACACACTCTCCTGCACCAAACATGAACCAACCAGGGGTGCGTTTCCCAAAAGCATTGTTAGCCAACTAACATCGCAAGTTCCGTCGTTACTAACATAGTTCAACGATTTGGTGTTTCCCGAAACCATAGTTCAAACGAACATTCACAAACTGCATCGCAAACTTGTGTGGTTGGAACGACTGCTCTCGAGCTCTGGTAAGAAGCATAGTTTCCTGTTTTTATGACATGTGGACTTAATAAATCCTTATCTTGAGCAAAATAAGCAAGCTGACATTAAGTACAATGTATCTTTTATTTCGAATATATACAAATGTCATTTATATATTTTAGTTTGTCAAGAGATTTAAAGCACAGTTTTTGAAGAGTGCGCATGTGCGTACGTGCTCTAGTGCGTCAGAACATGCATTTGATTTAATCTGGAAATAAAGCAAAATAACTGAGGAAAATGAGAATTAGTCCTCTAATGCCATGTCCGTAATTTATAGCAGAAATTCTAGCATTAATTCGATCTCAAACGGATTCATTTAAAGAAGTTATCACAGTCGTGAGTCTCGTGACTAGCTAGCTGATTTGTTTAACGATGCATCGTACTATGGTAGTTCAGAAGCGAGTTACATCGTTGTTCGGGAAACGCACCCCAGAACGGTGTATGCACACATATTTCATCATGTATTTTTCAAATGAAATATATGTGCAAAGATTCAGTGGTGTATCTGAACGCAATGACACGATTATTCTGATACACAAAAGACTGATTTAGATCGAAAATTCAAAGAAGAATGGACAAAAAAGTAACTATGTCTTTATTCTTTCAGTGTTAAACTATGCATCGTTTATCATGAGACTGTAGTGCTCATAATGAAAGTATTGTTAGCCCTTTTAAATATTCTTGCACATTTCTCCCTTGTGCTTGGGAGTTTGTTGTCATTTTTATCCGTGCTCATATATTAATATTCATCATTCTGTATAATGAGTGTGTTGTAGGTCTGTGTTTCATTGGTTGTTCTCTCCCCTCTTAAAGAATAGTGTCAATGCAGGCAGATCAGAAGCACTGTTGATTAAATGTCAAGAATACTGTTGAATATCAAATGTCAAGTCAAATGTCAAGTGTCCCCAACTAAGCAAGCCAAAGGCGACAGCGGCAAGGAACCCAAACTCCATCAGGTGACATCAGGTAGCAAACAAGTGGCAAATAGGTGTTAAAATGGAGAGAAAAAAAAACCTTGGGAGAAACCAGGCTTAGTCAGGGGGCCAGTTCTCCTCTGGCGAACAGTGCTTTGTTACGAATCAGGTTGCTATCATAAGTCTGATAGGATTGCAACAATCAAAGTGTTTATTTCAGTTCCATCCAGTTGAGGATCGTATTCATCACGCCGGTATGGACGGTTTGTTGAGGAACTGTGCTACTGGCTGTCGTGTCGATGAGGCCTTCACAATGGATGATCTAGTTGACTCGATCTCTGCTGATACTTCAGGGCTGTGTTGTGGTCATGTCCAGTTGAGGATCATATTCATCACGCCGGTATGGACGGTTTGTTGAGGAACTGTGCTACTGGCTGTCGTGTTGATGATGTCTTCACAATGGATGATCTAGTCGACTCGATCTCTGCTGATACTTCAGGACTGCGTTGTGGTCGTGTCATGGCGCCTTGGTCTTAGCTGGATACGGCCCGGATCCGGTTGACTACGGTAAACCTCGGGATAAACAGAAAGACTAATATTAGCGTAGATGCCAAGTCCTGTTGGAAAATGAAATCTGCATCTCCATAAAGTTGGTCAGCAGCAGGAAGCATGAAGTGCTCTAAAACTTCCTGGTATACGGCTGTGTTGACCTTGGACCTCAGAAAACACAGTGGACCAACACCAGCAGATGACATGGCACCTCAAACCGTCACTGACTGTGGAAACTTTACACTGGACCTCAAGCAACGTGGATTGTGTGCCTCTCCTCTCTTCCTCCAGACTCTGGGACCCTGATTTCCAAAGGAATGCAAAATTTACTTTCATC
The DNA here is from genome assembly GCA_003731715.1 of Anabarilius grahami. Lineage (NCBI taxonomy): Eukaryota > Metazoa > Chordata > Actinopteri > Cypriniformes > Xenocyprididae > Anabarilius > Anabarilius grahami. The sequence continues at coordinate 623,362 of RJVU01050883.1, read as the reverse complement.
AGAGAACATAACTTTGGACCACTCAGCAGCAGTCCAGTCCTTTTTGTCTTTAGCCCAGGCGAGACGCTTCTGATGCTGCCTGTTGTTCAAGAGTGGCTTGACACAAGGAATGCGACAGCTGAAACCCATGTCTTGCATACGTCTGTGCGTAGTGGTTCTTGAAGCACTGACTCCAGCTGCAGTCCACTCTTTGTAAATCTCTCCCACATTTTTGAATGGGTTTTGTTTCACAATCCTCTCTAGGGTGCGGTTATCCCTATTGCTTGTACACTTTTTTCTACCACATCTTTTTCTTCCCTTCGCCTCTCTATTAATGTGCTTGGACACAGAGCTCTGTGAACAGCCAGCCTCTTTTGCAATGACCTTTTGCGCCTTGCCCTCCTTGTGCAAGGTGTCAATGGTCGTCTATTGGACAACTGTCAAGTCAGCAGTCTTCCCCATGATTGTGTAGCCTACAGAACTAGACTGAGAGACCATTTAAAGGCCTTTGCAGGTGTTTTGAGTTAATTAGCTGATTAGAGTGTGGCACCAGGTGTCTTCAATATTGAACCTTTTCACAATATTCAAATTTTCTCAGATACTGAATTTGGGATTTTCCTTAGTTGTCAGTTATAATCATCAAAATTAAAAGAAATAAACATTTGAAATATATCAGTCTGTGTGTAATGAATGAATATAATATACAAGTTTCACTTTTTGAATGGAATTAGTGAAATAAATCAACTTTTTGATGATATTCTAATTATATGACCAGCACCTGTAAATCTGTGGTGTAAAATGGAACTGCAGCGCCCTCTCAAAGAGAACCATTGGGGCAGATTTCTGGCTGCCCCGCTTATTTCCACGTGACGTTACCTCATGTAAACCTCGCGCCAAGCCAATACGATATCAGTCCGCTTCAGATATGTGTCTGCATCAGGTCAGTAACTTGTTGGCATGTCTGTTCTTCCGATGTGGAGTAGCGCATCAAGTTAATGAGAGTATAAACCCTTTAATTTAAACATGCTCACGTGAATAGATTTTCTATACAGTAGTTCTGTTGTGTTTGTTTGTTCTGAAAATAGACATGACATTTTTCCTCACTCGAATTCCTACATAACTATTCGATGTTCAATTGAATAGTTAAAACAATATTCAATATTCTAAAACGACATTCGGAAGCATGAAATACTACAATTCTAAGATTCTGTGTGTTGTGTGTACTAAAGTCTTTTAATCATCATTAGAGCGCCACCCTCAGGCTGAATAATGCAAGGGCATTCGAGTTCTACCAAAAGTGTGTCTGATGTGTTCAGCGATTAGAATATAAGGCTTACAAAATGGTTATCATAAACTAGCGCTAAGACCCAGAATCTGCCGCAACTATATTTATGGCCAGGAGCCGCTACTGTTCTGTAGTGAATAATTGACTGGCGTGTGAGACTTTTTCACCTGCATAACTCACCCAAAGTTTGCACATTGTTTGTGTGATATCCACCAGCTCGCCTTCATGGTTTAAAATGTAAATATTTTAAATATTGCGACGTGACATTTTCTTTATCACCAGTTGCTCGCAAAATGGACACTGGTTCACATATCGTCATCCGCGTCATTTCCCGTGATAATAAAATTAAGTGAATTATTAAATGAGTAAATAAACAACAAGCAACAAGTTTGCTTAACATTTCTGCGAATAATTTGCTGATGCAAGTACAATAAGACGTTTTGTACCTGCAAAAAAAAATCTTGCCCCTCCTAACTCAAAATGTCGCCCATATATATATTCCTTGATGTCACCTATGGCACAGAGACGAGAGGGTCAGATCCAAATGCAGCTTTAATTGGGTGATCCAGAAATGTAATCAAACAGATAAGGGTCAAAATCCACAGATAAGTCAAAATAACACAAAGCAAAACACAAAGCAAAACACAAACGGAAACAAGTGACCATAGCCGAAACCTTGATAACAAAAGCATAAACAAACTAGGTATAAATAGACAGACACTAATGAACAAACACAAAACAGCTGGGTGCAATGAAGGGATAATGATTCCGGGAGTGAGTATGGGAAATGAAGTCCAAGGGGTAAAAACAAGAGACCTATCTGGTTGGAGTGCCCTCTAGTGGCTGATAGGGCACTCACACTAGTAATCATGACACTTGAGGTTAATTTGTAATGTTAATGTTAACATTTTTTTTGCACAAAAAAACAAACAAAACAAAAACAAATATATATGTTGAAAAACAATTATTTTCAACCTTCATTGTGACCCTCTGTCTGAAGGCTCCTTTAAGGCTTGTTAGTAAATGGCCACTGTTATGATTGGCTAATGTCAGTATCAACGCCCACTTGCTATTGCACACATGTAAGTGTTTTGAAAACATCCATATAAAACCATAATTTACAGTCAAAGCATTATGAAATCATTTACTTACGGTTTGTGATGCAGCGGCTGTCAGATCCAGTACCCTCCATTACACTGTGCCTCGTTTACAAAACAATCTGCGGTCAAATTCTCTGAACAAACATATAATCCAGCAACGCAATCCAAGATGCCATTAAAAATGAACCGTCCACTTGTTCCTGAATCTGGTATCCTTCTGAAGATACAGAGGCACAAACGAGTTATTTAAACAGGACACGTCAAAGTGAACGTTCCTTTATGCTTCTATTTACTCTTCCATTTGTCCTCTTTTCAGCAGACTCAAGCGCATGGAGTAAAGTGAACGGGCACCTGTATACTGTATCCAGCATAGACAGCGTCAGTGATTATAATGGGTTCTATTTGCTTTTTCTATCTATCTTAAAAAGTTACTGCTTAACAGGAATGAATTTGATTCCTATTATAAATAATGATACTGGCTGTTCTTTCTGTTTATTCGCTCATCTCTATAATATTAATGCTACATCAGGTCTGGTTACATTGAGTTTGTAAAGATTTTGTCATACTATATTTTGGAATGCACAGTGTTTCTTGGCAGATATTGTGCTTCCATAGTTAGAGATTCTCTTTTTTTTCCTTGACAGATCTTTGACTTTCACTGCCGTCTTCTCTCTTTCACTCCTCCGCTTCTTTTGTTAGGGACAAAATCACTAGCTTGTCACCAGCAGCCTTGTGAAAAGAGCATATTTCAACACCTTGACAGCTTTGCTGTCACGATACCTCTGGATGACATCAAACTACTAAAGCCTACATTAGCCCCCTGCTGTTATCGAAGAGAACTATGTTGGTATAAGCTAAGCTTAGAGACAGGAGAGCAAACAGATGGTTTTCATTCAGTGGGGAAATTGTCTACTGTGAGGCACAATAGCGTAGAGACCTTCACCTTCCACAGTAATGATGAAACTAACACCTCGTCTTTGTGAATAATTTGTGTCTGTATGCTATGTGGCAGCAGTTTAAAACCCTTTCAAATAGATCCTCAGTTAGACAAATAGAAAACTAAGTATAGACGCATTATAAGATCGTTCTAGACATGTTTCAACCGATCACCTATTATGACTAGTACATTTCCTTCTCAACAGCTTTTGCCAGGTACTGTTTGTGCATTTCAGATAGGTCTCTAGTTTAGTATGTTAAAGTGTAACTTTGTCGATTTTCAACATGCTTTGTATTGTTACAATGTTGGTAGTGTCTAGTGTTTACTCATTCTCCATGTTACCTGGACCGAGTATCCCCACCTACAGACAGTCGTATCGACAGAGTGTTATTAACAGAACAGTTATTGCAAGGGTAGGTTTATAACTGATAATTGTATCGTACTATGTCTGCTCTTTAAACAGTGTTATAATAAAAATGGAACACCATGGCAACAGCCTTCTTACCTGTATGGCATTTTGCATTGTGGGGTTGGGCGGAACTTACAGAATGGCTGTTTCTTTCAGTTTCCCCTCTCCATTTGGCCTCAAACAGTGTGTTCATGGTCATCCAGTTTGAAATGTTAACTACAAACAGAGGTTTTTCAGATTACAGTTCTCTTTGTATTTACGGTTCTTTGCAGCCTTTAGCCACTCCGTACAACATGCTGGATCCTTCAATGGAAACCAAAAGTAACTCACTCCCATTAAACATTTACTCTTTGAATTCTTGCACCCACGAACAATACAAGTCTACTAAAAGTTTGCTAAGAAGTATTTCCTATTAAAGCAAGGTGGTATTTGACTCAGGTAATCGTATCCATAGCAGACTGGTGGGAGTGGCCTTGGATGGCAACATGCCCAGTGCATTATGGGTGTTGAAGTTTTCCTACCTAATTGGCCAAAGTGAAGACAACAGCCTTTTTTTCTGTATTCTCTTGTCTGGTAGCACCGATTAAATTTTTTTCTCCCCGCCTTTCTGCTGTACAGGTCCCTCTCAAAAAATTAGCATATTGTGATAAAGTTCATTATTTTCCATAATGTAATGATACAAATTAAACTTTCATATATTTTAGATTCATTGCACACCAACTGAAATATTTCAGGTCTTTTATTGTTTTAATACTGATGATTTTGGCATACAGCTCATGAAAACCCAAAATTCCTATCTCAAAAAATTAGCATATTTCATCCGACCAATAAAAGAAAAGTGTTTTTAATACAAAAAAAGTCAACCTTCAAATAATTATGTTCAGTTATGCACTCAATACTTGGTCGGGAATCCTTTTGCAGAAATGACTGCTTCAATGCGGCGTGGCATGGAGGCAATCAGCCTGTGGCACTGCTGAGGTGTTATGGAGGCCCAGGATGCTTCGATAGCGGCCTTAAGCTCATCCAGAGTGTTGGGTCTTGCGTCTCTCAACTTTCTCTTCACAATATCCCACAGATTCTCTATGGGGTTCAGGTCAGGAGAGTTGGCAGGCCAATTGAGCACAGTAATACCATGGTCAGTAAACCATTTACCAGTGGTTTTGGCACTGTGAGCAGGTGCCAGGTCGTGCTGAAAAACGAAATCTTCATCTCCATAAAGCTTTTCAGCAGATGGAAGCATGAAGTGCTCCAAAATCTCCTGATAGCTAGCTGCATTGACCCTGCCCTTGATAAAACACAGTGGACCAACACCAGCAGCTGACATGGCACCCCAGACCATCACTGACTGTGGGAACTTGACACTGGACTTCAGGCATTTTGGCATTTCCTTCTCCCCAGTCTTCCTCCAGACTCTGGCACCTTGATTTCCGAATGACTTTGGACCACTGAGCAACAGTCCAGTGCTGCTTCTCTGTAGCCCAGGTCAGGCGCTTCTGCCGCTGTTTCTGGTTCAAAAGTGGCTTGACCTGGGGAATGCGGCACCTGTAGCCCATTTCCTGCACACGCCTGTGCACGGTGGCTCTGGATGTTTCTACTCCAGACTCAGTCCACTGCTTCCGCAGGTCCCCCAAGGTCTGGAATCGGTCCTTCTCCACAATCTTCCTCAGGGTCCGGTCACCTCTTCTCGTTGTGCAGCGTTTTTTGCCACACTTTTTCCTTCCCACAGACTTCCCACTGAGGTGCCTTGATACAGCACTCTGGGAACAGCCTATTCGTTCAGAAATTTCTTTCTGTGTCTTACCCTCTCGCTTGAGGGTGTCAATGATGGCCTTCTGGACAGCAGTCAGGTCGGCAGTCTTACCCATGATTGCGGTTTTGAGTAATGAACCAGGCTGGGAGTTTTTAAAAGCCTCAGGAATCTTTTGCAGGTGTTTAGAGTTAATTAGTTGATTCAGATGATTAGGTTAATAGCTCGTTTAGAGAACCTTTTCATGATATGCTAATTTTTTGAGATAGGAATTTTGGGTTTTCATGAGCTGTATGCCAAAATCATCAGTATTAAAACAATAAAAGACCTGAAATATTTCAGTTGGTGTGCAATGAATCTAAAATATATGAAAGTTTAATTTTTATCATTACATTATGGAAAATAATGAACTTTATCACAATATGCTAATTTTTTGAGAAGGACCTGTATAGGCGGCCAAGTTTTATTGAAAGCCTATTTTGCCAGCTGAGAAGTACCCCTTTAATCAAGCTGTCTTTGTATTCATAAGACAGTCTGATCTCATTAATATTTGTTGGTATCCATGCGTAAAGTTTACTCGTACATTTTTCTACATTTGGACACAGTATTTAAATAAGTTCATAATGCATGTACAAATAACTACAATGAGATCACATTGCACATGACCATATGAGTTAGAAAACTTTTCTTGTTGGGAAAATCAACCTACCAATGTCTTAATTAGGGGTTCAAGTGCATAGCGTTGAAACCCTGTTGTAATTGTTAGAATTTCCAAGGATCAGCATTCTCCCCTAAAAGTGATTGGGCAGACCAAACCGTAAGTCGTAGAGATTTAAAACTTTTGTAGTAGTAGAAGTACCCACCCTGTCTACAACGTCACCTTGGCTTGCCCCAGTTGGCCCCAAATCTGATGGTGGCGCTACAGAGATCAAAAGTACATAATGGCTCATAACTCCTAAACTGTTCGTCACAGGCTCAAGTGTCTTATATCGTTGGAATCCTTGGCTTAAGATTAAAAAACACATTTGGATTTGGGTATTTTGGATTTTTTGAAAAACCTAGGTTTGCTAACTAGTCCTAGGTTTTTCACCCGATTGGAACCAAACCAGTGCAGAAAGATTTTCTGGAGTCTGATTGACAATAATTATGGAAAGTCAATATTTTGATTCACGTCCACGATGGGACACCAAAATGTTTGAAATGGGCGTGGCCACTTTTACCAAAACGGCTGTCCCTCTTGAACGGAATGAGATAATTTCACCAAACTCGGTACACTGTATGGGCTCAGTCTGTGATAGTGTGAAAAAGGATGTGGTGACAGGCCACATGGTGGCGCTGTAACATGAAAAAAATAAGTAAATAAAAAATAACATGAAAACTGTTATAGCTACACAACAGGCAGTCCAATTGACCTGAAAACTGGCATACAGTGTCTTTGTCCAAGGTGCTATGATTGTCTTTGTCCAGGGTGCTGCGATTGTTGATGATTGCATTTGCATATCTCGGAAAACACAGCCGCCGTCTGCCAATAAAGTTCTTAAAGCTCTTAAAAACCCGTTAATTGCTGCTTGCAGCTATATTTATAGTTGTGTCTTCATGTTAAAAGGATAGTTCACCCCAAATTTAAATTCTGTCATAATTTACTTCACGCCAAACATGAATTTACTTCTTTTATGGAACATAAATTATATTTTGAAGAATGGTGGGGTCCAGATAAAATTGGACCCCATTGACTTTCTTTGTATGGACATTTTAACATTGACAAAAGTACAAACAACATCTTAAAGATGGCAGGAAGTGGTAGACAATTAAATTGGACAACAGTCATATTGTATTCAGTGAAAGTCACCAAAGAACATGCATTTCATCATCCATTCAGCGGTTTGGGTGACCAACATCCCCTGAAGGCAAGTCGGAATAACAGCATACTGGAAAGCACAAATAGTAGCCTATTTTCTGAAGGACAGGATACGAATTGTATCTTTACAATTATTAATATCACAGAATCATTTCCTGTATGTGGATCCTCTCTAGTATATCTGTGCATCTCTTTACTCCATGTGGAGCTCAAAACTGCGTTCTCCTGTGATTTTTATTGAGTTGGGACCAAGCCAAGGGTTATTCTATGTTCATGAGTACAGTACATTTATTTCCAGAGTAATGGACTGGCAGACTCGAAAACAATGCAGTAAAATATGTCCTTTGCAAATAATTGTTTGCAGAGAAGTTGTTTTTTTGGCTCGGTTTCTCAAAAGAATCTATGCATTATTTATGTGAATGACATTAATACTGAGGTGTTTTCCCTGGAATGGAGCCCGCATGGGCGATCTACATAACAACAGACATCAAAAGATTGGGGTATATAAATTCTATCGGCTTTACTATGGATCCAAACACAAAGCCTTCTGAATGCATTGGGTTTTTTGAAAGGGACTGAATAGCAGTGTTTAAAAATGCATGGAAGTGTGAATGTGCCGATTCTCCTGCAGGGGCTTTGGTGTGATGTATGGACACTTTATTGAGCAGTGAGTGGTTTTGAATGTGATGTATTAACATGCGGTCCTTTGGAAGGCATAGCCCGGCGGAGGAAGTGATGGCTCCATTTCATAGGATGTTGATTACATTACTCCGTGATGATGAATTAGTTTAATTAAATCCTGCCAGTGATTTACAGTGGATAGATGCCAATACATGGTGAGAAACAATGGGCTCTGTGCATGTTACTGCCCCGTGGACTTTCTTATTGAAATTTCTGTTCTTAATAAGGAGGAGAGGGATTCTGTGGTGTAGTAGTTAAGGTTCAGGTGCTGGTAACTGGAAGGTTGCAGGTTTGATCGCACACTCGTAGCCTTTACCTTATACCTTACCTGCTGTTTTGTGGCATTTACAATGCTGTGTGCGTAGTTAAGTTGAAGTCATTGAGAAAAGCCATTTTCACATAAATACATACTTGTATACTACAGGTCCTTCTCAAAAAATTAGCATATTGTGATAAAGTTCATTATTTTTCATAATGTAATGATAAAAATTAAACTTTCATATATTTTAGATTCATTGCACACCAACTGAAATATTTCAGGTCTTTTTTTGTTTTAATACTGATGATTTTGGCATATAGCTCATAAAAACCTCAAAAATCTCAAAAAATTAGCATATCATGAAAAGGTTCTCTAAACGAGCTATTAACCTAATCATCTGAATCAACTAATTAACTCTAAACACCTGCAAAAGATTCCTGAGGCTTTTAAAAACTCCCAGCCTGGTTCATTACTCAAAACCGCAATCATGGGTAAGACTGCCGACCTGACTGCTGTCCAGAAGGCCATCATTGACACCCTCAAGCGAGAGGGTAAGACACAGAAAGAAATTTCTGAACGAATAGGCTGTTCCCAGAGTGCTGTATCAAGGCACCTCAGTGGGAAGTCTGTGGGAAGGAAAAAGTGTGGCAAAAAACGCTGCACAACGAGAAGAGGTGACCGGACCCTGAGGAAGATTGTGGAGAAGGACCGATTCCAGACCTTGGGGGACCTGCGGAAGCAGTGGACTGAGTCTGGAGTAGAAACATCCAGAGCCACCGTGCACAGGCGTGTGCAGGAAATGGGCTACAGGTGCCGCATTCCCCAGGTCAAGCCACTTTTGAACCAGAAACAGCGGCAGAAGCGCCTGACCTGGGCTACAGAGAAGCAGCACTGGACTGTTGCTCAGTGGTCCAAAGTCATTCGGAAATCAAGGTGCCAGAGTCTGGAGGAAGACTGGGGAGAAGGAAATGCCAAAATGCCTGAAGTCCAGTGTCAAGTTCCCACAGTCAGTGATGGTCTGGGGTGCCATGTCAGCTGCTGGTGTTGGTCCACTGTGTTTTATCAAGGGCAGGGTCAATGCAGCTAGCTATCAGGAGATTTTGGAGCACTTCATGCTTCCATCTGCTGAAAAGCTTTATGGAGATGAAGATTTCGTTTTTCAGCACGACCTGGCACCTGCTCACAGTGCCAAAACCACTGGTAAATGGTTTACTGACCATGGTATTACTGTGCTCAATTGGCCTGCCAACTCTCCTGACCTGAACCCCATAGAGAATCTGTGGGATATTGTGAAGAGAAAGTTGAGAGACGCAAGACCCAACACTCTGGATGAGCTTAAGGCCGCTATCGAAGCATCCTGGGCCTCCATAACACCTCAGCAGTGCCACAGGCTGATTGCCTCCATGCCACGCCGCATTGAAGCAGTCATTTCTGCAAAAGGATTCCCGACCAAGTATTGAGTGCATAACTGAACATAATTATTTGAAGGTTGACTTTTTTTGTATTAAAAACACTTTTCTTTTATTGGTCGGATGAAATATGCTAATTTTTTGAGATAGGAATTTTGGGTTTTCATGAGCTGTATGCCAAAATCATCAGTATTAAAACAATAAAAGACCTGAAATATTTCAGTTGGTGTGCAATGAATCTAAAATATATGAAAGTTTAATTTTTATCATTACATTATGGAAAATAATGAACTTTATCACAATATGCTAATTTTTTGAGAAGGACCTGTATATCAGGGATAGGCAGCTTCGGTCCTGGAGAGCCACTATCCTGCAGGGTTGCTCCAACCCTAATCAAACACACCTGAACAAGCTAATCAGTGTCTTCAGGATTACTGGAAAGATACAGGCAGGTGAGTTTTTATCAGGATTGGAGCTAAACTCTGCAGCACAGTGGCAGCAAGCAGCTTTTATCGGGGTTCAAGCATTTAAGGCCTTTAAGCACATACAAAGGTATTATATTTTATTTAGCAAGCATGTAAACACTTAGATCAGGGATGGGCAACTTCGATAGTGATGAGGGCCAACATTTTTTCTCCTTTATTATACCAGGGGGCCAGATTACTAATCCACACTCGCACCTTTTACAATGTCTTACTCAATTTACTTTTTATTAAGGGAAATCAATGTATAGTTAATGTAATTTGTTTTTAAAGATTTTATGAACTGTAAAACATGTGCAATTTTGCTTATACAAATTGGAAACTTTCAGTTGACAAGCAATATTATTCCAACAAGCAAATGTAAACATCTCAATTGCATTGTCTGTAAATTTGCAACAAACAAATGTTCAGATGTCCTATTTTTGATTACAAGCCTAGAGACCATTTTTCAACTCAGCCTCGTTAAAAAGAGCTTATTTAAAAAATAGTTGTTCCATGTGGCATTACCATAATCCACATCCATATATTACCATGAAAAATACTTTTTTTATTTTTTATTTATAAGAACATAATTAAGTGCATACATTATTGTCATTCATTTGGCAAAAATGTTTTGTTGACTATGCATTTTACCTTTGAAATCTAAGAAAACTGCAACTCTGGCGTCACATGTGTATGTGTATCTTTCATACTTCTCGTTAGCCGCTTTTCCACTGTGGGGTCAACGTTTTTTGACCGTCAAACCATTCTCTTTGCTTTACTTTACCGTTCCATTCCGTGCCGATCCGGCCGGTACGGATAAGGTTGTGTGGCTGATAACGGAGCTCTTCATTCGTTGCCTTAGTAACACAAGAGTTTACACAAGATATGCGATGAAAATAGTGACTGTGTTATGGAGGACAATCAGTTATTTCTTTTAATTATATGATTAATTTGTGCACATTGCTCAAATAGCATGTTAGTAAGCTACGGAGAAACTTGCAGCCAGGCAACAGACAAGTGACCGATCCTGAGTGACGACGTCACTACTCACATTCTAGCAGCACAGTTCGGCACGATTGGCTAATTCCGGGTGGAGAACGGTTTGTAATTGTGCCGTACCAGGCTCAAGTGGAAATACAACTGGAAACGTTCCTTACCATTCCGTTCTGCCCGACGGTGAAAAGCGGATTTTCTGAGCAGTGCAGTGGTGTAATGGCAATTTACAATAAAATCTTTCATTACAGATTTTGTTTCCAAGATTTCCGTTTTAGGCGCTAAATCACAACATTGCACAAACCATAAGCCGAAACCTGGCAAGTCTGGTATCGTTGAACTCGCCAAGGTTAAAATAAGTCAACCACAACCAAAGTTATATACAATTTAAACCAAAACCATTAAAAATATGTTTTTTAAAGCTTTTTAACAGTTATAGCGCCACCTATGGTCCGATCTTCACAAAAGTTGGCATGGTTCTTTAGAGTGCTATATGTGCTCACTTAATTTCTGGAAGTTCTGAGTTTTCATTTAGGATTTTTTGGCTTTTGAGCATATTTTGCCACGGCCATTTTCTAAATGACCCTGTTATAGCGACCCAAAGGGTAAAGTTCAACTCTTTTTTGGATAATTATTGATCTAGAGTGTCCAGAGAATTGTCCTGCTCTGGTTTTGTTCCGATCGGGCGAAAAACCTAGGACTAGTTCATGAAAGTAGGTTTTTCAGATATTCAAGACTAATTAATGAACGATTTGATTGACAGCATTCATTCTTGAGGCAAAGTTGTTCAGCATGAGGAGATCTATCAAATGATATGCATATTGTGTGGATCTGTGAAACTGCATGTAATTACAGATGTGTAAAACTCGTTAGCACCAACTAGTGGTTGATTTTTTTCAAAATTCTTATAGACCTCTAGGACCATGAGTCGAACATGCCCACCGAGTTTCGTTCTGATCGGCCTCCTTTAACCTTGTCTAATAGGTGCTCAAACTTCATTGGCCGAATGCGGGCATGTTTTTTGAGATACGCCAATGTCCTCATAACCAAATATCTCATTTCGTTCTTGAGTTATAGCCATTTTAGTAAAAGTGGCTCCACCATCATCGTTTGTTTTGGCGCTACTTAGCGGCCGTGAATCAAAATTTTAACTTTTATTTGATAATTATTGATATTTAGACTCCAGAGAACATTTCTGCACTGGTTTGGTTCCGATCGGGTCAAAAACCTAGGACTAGTTTGCAAAAGTAAGTTTTTCAAAAAACCCAAAATACCCAAAAATTTGAGACATGGATCTTTTTCGCCTTGAGCCAAGGCGTACTTTTGACTTCTGTCGTGCCCCCGTCAGGCTGATCGGGGCGAGCTTTGGTGACTTTGTAGGCGGTATGAGTACTACCAGCCCTCAAAGTTTCAAGTCTCTACAATTTACGGTTTGGTCTGCCCGATCACTTTTAGGGGAGAATGCTGATCCATGGAAAATGTAACAATTACAATAAGGTTTCAGCTCTAAGTGCTTGAACCCCTAATAAATAAAATGATCAGTGAAATATAAGTATATTTAATATAAGTGAACATCAATCAAACAGTAGCACATTGTTTGTTTAGTCATCTAGAATGGCACATGAGTAAAGAGAAAAACCTACTCGGGCAAATATCTGAAATGTGAGTGTTTAATTGGGCAAAGCCACAAAATCATCATCGTCATCCATAGACCTTAATAAGGCTGTCAGCTGTGCCATTGAAAATCAAACGCATCCTCATCTGAAATTACTGCCTAGTCTTTAAAATCCAATAAATCGAAGTGTTTTCATTAGTGCGCCACATACTAGTAGGACGTGGGAGGAAAGGCATGTTGAAAAATGTCCTAATGTAGAGATAACAAATGCGGACAGTGTGGCCTGAAGCTAATCTCTTTGACATTTGAAGATAAACCCAGGTGGACACTGGAATGAATGCTGCTGCCTCTCGGAACCAATTTTAAGAACACAAACTCTGCACCCCATGTAAATGGTATATGCAGTTTCTTAGAGTAAAAGGAGGGAAATTACAATGCTTCTCTCTTAGGATAGTGAAAAATACACAATGCCACTACACTTGACAGATTGCTGTACTGTTGCCAAGAGCATCAACAAGAGGCTGATAGCGAAAACAGCTAATAAACAGCAAGAAACAAGGAAATCAAGTGACATGTTTGTATATAACCACAAGGGTTGTGGCTGCTCAGTCAAAGGTGTTGCATTTTCAGAGTATTTCAATCCTTGTTTGTATGAGTGAATTTAAACTAGATTTGTGTATCCTGAAGGAAATAACCAATGTTTACAAGTCAGAGGGGAAAAAAGAATATTGTTGTGGTTTTCTGTAAGTTTTAGCTTTTCAGCTTTGGTTCAATTTAAATGAAAGCTATCTAACACTACACACAACACTAAGCACATCCCATGTATTATTTTGTGAAATGCCTTTGAGATTCTTATTTTTAAAAAATCTGCAGAAGAAAGAAAGTAATACAAGTTAGGAATGACATGAAGGTGAGTAAATGATGATAGAATTTGCATTTTTGACTGAACTATCACTTTAAAGGGTTACTTCACCCAAAAAATGAAAATTCTGTCTTTATTTACACTGTAAAACTTTTCGCTGTAAATTTACAGTAAAATACTGGCAGCTGGGTTGCCAGCCACTTACTGTATTTTTACAGTACTACTTCTGTAAACAACATTTACAGTATAGTGCTGTAATTATCAAATACAGTATCCTGCTGTAATATTATGTACTTTTACAGCATTATACTGTTTATCTACAGCTATTAACTGCATTTATACAGCTTTTCATACTAAACTTATATTTGTCATTAAATAATTAAAAAATATACTTTTGTTATGTTATGGCAAAGGAAATGGAAAGCAACATACTCTGAGTTTTAAAACTTTTATTATTTTTTTTATGGAAGTTAGCAGAAAATTGCAATGTTGAAAGGTCAACAATTTAAATGCACTCAGCAGTTATCAATGAACAATACAGCAATCTTATTTACATTTAACATTTTTCCAAATGTGGAGTAAAAACAAATAGTAGGCCTACAAGTTTTTCAGTACTGCTCCTTTTTTGCACGGTGTTGCCAGTCTTGGAAGTCACTTTCCCTTCTTGTTTCTTGAGCCGTGTTCATTGTTGATGTCAAAGTACCTAAAAAAGCAGAAAAGAAAGAGAAAAAAAAGGAGAGAGAGAAAACAGTAATGAATATTGTGAATATATGCACCATAGCATTTTTGTGAACACAAGGACTAACAGCCTATAAGCATTTGATTGCAGTAAGTTAAAATGCCAATTAACACTTCAGAAAAGATGCAACTAAAAAATAATGCTTATAATTGTATTCAATGAAATTGTTTATTCATTGAATGGACTATATGCACAACTGATTCCGCGTTGTACGTCGTACTACATCTCGGGAGTTTCTGGTAAAAGCATTCAGCTTCCCTCCATACAGCACTAACCTGCTGCAGTCCAGTGCTCGTCTTCTCATTAACTGTTTTTCTCATATTTTATACCTGTTGAATTTAGCTTGTGTGTGTTGGTGCTCTTATCCCAGTCTTTTAAAATAGTCAAATAAATAAGTGGTACCTGCCTCGAGACATTTAGCAATTTTAAATGTTTAAATTAATCTTTAAGGGTTAGTTTACCCAAAAATTAAATTTATGTTGTTAATTACTTGCCCTCGTGTCGTTCCACACCCGTAAGACCTTTGTTCATCTTTGGAACACAAATGGAGATATTCTTTGATGAAATCTGAGAGCTTTCTGTTCCTCCATAGGCAGCAGCACAACTTACACATTCAAGGTGAAAAATGGTAGGAAACACATTGTTAAAGTAATCCATGTGTCTCTGTGACGTGACAGAAAGCTCTCGCATCAAAAATATCTTAATTTGTGTTCTGAAGATGAGCGAAGGTCTTACAGGTGTGGAACGACATGAGGGTGAGTAATTAATGACAGAAATTTCATTTTTTGGTGAACTAACCCTTTAAACAGTAACGCACTGACAGCGGACTGACAAATATACTTTGAATATTAAGAATTTGAATACTAAGAATTACACACAGTGAAATGATTGTCAATGAAAAATAGGGATTAAAATATTTAATAAAAATAAATGAAGGTTTGTCCTGAACTTATTCATCAGGTCTCACACACACTGCAGCATCGATCACTAAGCAGAAATAGGCAAGTTGTATTATTTCAAAACGTGTGTTACAAGCCTCAGTGCAAGTAGTCCATTATTTGCCATAAACCTGATTACATCACAAGTGAAATTAGGTGCAATACTTACGTTAACATAACCATATTTCACAGAGGGTCATTTTCCCCCCTTCCTGGTTCTTGAGCCATGTTTAGGGGATATGTCAAAGAGCCTAAAAGCAGAAAAGCAGAGAGAGAAGTGAATATTGTGGATTCATTCACCATAGCATTTTTGTGAACAGAAGGACTCACAGCTAATCATATGATCTCAGTAATGTGTCCTGTTACACTTCAGAAAAGATGCATCTTAAAATATTGCTTAAAATAATTGACAAAATAAAATCGTTTATTCACTGAATTCTTTGTCATAAACCTGACACACTTGAAAATAAGCACAACACTTACGTAAACAATGGAGCTACATCAGATGATTGAGTCTGAAACGAGAGAAAAAAAAACAAAATAAACAAATCAGTTTAAATATCAGGTTGTAAGAATAACATATGCTAAGGTTGTCTACAACACGAAACATCAGTGTTACTGCGTGAAGCGCTGAGAACAGAGTAACGTTAACTGTTTGCTCATGAGAAGTTTAACATTTCAAGATCAAACCATTCATGACAAAATAGAAACGCGAACAAAAAGCACCATAAAAAACTGACTTACCGTATTCTCAGCCGAACAATCGTTTATCCGTCTTCTCGACACAGGCACAAACGTTTTGATTAATCAGGCGGAAAATAACATCTCCGTCTTCTCAGCAGCGCCGTCCAGTCATCCCGCGTCTCGGCAAACTGACGCTTCAAAAGCTTAAAACTGCACACTATATTCACTCAAATATCGTTTAATGATAACATTAAACCCTGAAGAGTTGACGTGAAACACTAAAAGTGTTGGGAGAGAAACTAAAATGTATGCCTGCCCTAGAAATTTGAAATGAGCGCGAAAAAAAAAAAATCAATCCCATAATGCAATGCTTCTACAGTATTATACTGTATTACGAGTGAAACGGGCTGAAAACAGAAAACTACTGTATATTTACAGACATTCTGTAAAATATACAGCATGTTACTGTTTTATGAAAATACAGTATAATACTGTTAGAAATTACCTGTAAATTTACAGTAAAGTTTTACAGTGTACTCACCCTCATGTCGTTCCACACCTATAAGACCTTCGTTCATCTTCGGAACACAAATTAAGATATTTTTGATGAAATCCGATGGCTCGTGAGGCCTGCATTGAGAGCAAGTTAACTTAGACTTTAAAACGACTTTTAGACTTTTAAAACTTTAAAGCTTCAAAGCTTTACAAATCTTTTGTTTCAAATAAGTGGTTCGGAGCACTGCCAAAGTCACGTGAACCATTGAAATATCGAAACACTTATGACGCAACAAAGCCTTGTTTACTGAAATCACGTGACTGGCAGTTTGAGATCATTTGATACACGCTCCAAACCACTGATTCGAAACAAAAGATTCGTAAAGCTTAGAAGCTTCATGAAGCAGTGTTTAGTTCAGTGACGAGTGTTAGATATTGTTGAATAGTCGTTATTTTGTTTTTTTGGCTCACAAAATGTATTCTCGTCGCTTCATAACATTAAGGTTGAACCACTGTAGTCACAAACTGTTTTAAATATGTTTTTAGAACCTTTCTGGGCTTTTGAAAGTCTAAGTTAACTTGCTCTCTATGCAGGCCTCACGAGCCTTTGGATTTTATCAAAAATATCTTAAATTGTGTTCCGAAGATGAACGAAGGTCTTACGGGTGTGGAACGACATAAGGGTGAGTAATTAATGACATGATTTTTATTTTTGGGTGAACTAACCCTTTAAGTGTGATTCCAGATCGCAGAGTATATATTTTCAGTCTGAATCCCAGGGTGTAATGGATCTGGTGTTTTTTAATCACCACACAGGGAAATGCAGATACAAAGTCTTTAATTAAACTCAGGCGATAACAGGAGAATCAAAGTAACATCAACACACTCTAAATAAAGACAATACAGGACCAGGAACTAACTCAAACTGAAGGCTTATATACACAGCAGACAAAGGGAGAAACTAACTAGACATACCTGAACAGAAGACACTAATTAATCAGTAACCAAGGAGACAAACAGGCAGGCACACAAGGAGCAATGAAACAATTAACAAACTAGAAGATTTACCAGTGCAACACAGAAATCAGAATGAAAACAGAACATACATGTGACAAAGGGAAAGTTGTCAGAATTTTGGCTAACATTCTGGGAAAAAGGTTATAAACAAACATGCTTCCAGTAATGTTAATGTTCGTTCAAAGTTATCTGGTCTTTAATAATGTTATCAAAACTTTGGCACAAAAACATTATTTATACCTTGCTCATGGAACTTTTTTCCTGAAACGTTTTAGTTGGATGTTCATTTAACGTTTTTTAAGTGTTACTGCTTGTTTCAGAATGGATGTTTTGAACGTTCAGAAACATAATGTTTTCATAACTTAATGGGAATGGTAGAAAAAACTTTCTTAGCATTGGAAGGCACTGCAAACAGCATCTGTATATATTAGTACACAGGAAATAGAGAGGGAAATTTGCTCAATAGTGTGTCTAAAATAAACAGTGAAAAAGAGTTGAGGGTCAGCTGTAAACGGTTGAATATATGTGATGTATACACTAAAGTCAGCTTAAAATGTGAAGAAAGGCAAGAAAGAAATGTTTTTTTTTCTTTTCCTAACTGTTAAGAAGGTGAGCAGCAAGATTTTCTCATTTTCTTCCAAGCTTTTATGAAGAGGTGTACTTTTAAATCACTTTAAAGTGTTGCAACACAAATATTAGTCTTATTTGCATATATATGAACGTTGCATCTAGGGGCCTGTACTCTTGTGCTGTATGATGTATTAAATAACCATATTGAGACTATCCATATTGAGACTATTCATGATTATCCCTTCTGAAAAAGAGACAGCACGTATACCATGGATAGAGCTATAGGGTTGTCATTGAAGTCTAACTGGGGTATTGGACCTGAGGCTTTTCTTTGGTTCTTAGAGATATTGGTGAAAGTGGAGCTCAAAAGACATGCCCAGGGACCTCATGTATTGCGGATAGTTTGCTTTTCTGTTCAAGGTCAGTTTTAAACTGGCTTTTCTTTCTCGAATGCCAGTGCACTGAACATTTCAAATGTCACTGACCTAAAGCAAGGGAGGGAAAATAAATACTGTGTCTGAGTGTCTCTGTGTAGGAGAGAAAAGAGAGATTGCAGAAAGGAGGATAGAGGAAAACATTCTTACTGTAAACAAGAAATGACTTTTGGAGTGTTTAATGTGGGAGTTTGATATACAGTGTCAGCAATGTTATAAAAACATACATTGGTAGAGCCATACTCATAATCATGTGAGAATTACTGGTTTACTTACAGTACCATTAGGGTAAGATGGTAAGATATGTAATTTTAAATCTATAAATCTGTGCATCATTTTTATTATGACCTTAGAAGGACCGTCATATACAGCTGCCTGTTATTGAGAGATACAGTACATGAGAAAAGTGATTCATGTTTTTTATGCTAAAAATCTTATTGCATGTCAAAGCAAATAAAATAAAAAAATAAAATAAAATAAATCAGGCAAAATCAGATATGACAGATAAAATATGCCAAATTAATGAACTTTGCCTCTAAATACAGAAAATAATATTATGAAAAATATTACAAAAGGCATATTTGGAATGGGGTTGTGCTTCAGCAAATATGTTTTTTCCCCTCATTTAAAAAAAAAGAAGAAAATCACTCTTCCACATTTAGTCAATATATTACTCGACATGATACATGATTTCGGTTGATAGGAGAGAAAAGGCTGATGTTTTCAAAAACAACATACATTTCTCTTTTGTCTTAAAGGTGCATAGTGTGTTTGTGAATTTGGGAGGAGCTGTCAAGATAAGGATGTGATCCTTTTGGATAGGGGCGTGTTTGTTTTGGTGATTTCAAATATCAACAGCATTTCTTAGAAATTGCTTACTGCACTGAAATCGAAATCGAAACTGGCAGGAAAAAAATCAGATTTGTCTCAGATACGTACATTTGGTTTTACAGTGTAAATGCTTGTCTCTGTCTATTTAGTTGTTAATTAGTTATTATGATTAGTACAGATAAATAAATAAATAAATAAATATTTATTTACATGTACTAATCATATTACTTTTTGCTGTGGTATCAACATTGGTATTGAGAATGAAATTTAACAGGTATTGGTACTGACTACTGAAATTGGCATTTTGTCAACCCTTGTGCTTTCCATGACAATATTTTTAATCATTTTCCTCAAAGAATTCATTATTTTAGATTCCTTGATTAAAGAGACAGAATGGATGATTTCATACGAAAGCCTTTCGTTACACATTAAGTAGATGGATTAGCAACTCCCAGCGGATCTCTCCTCTTTCACATTGAGAAAACTGGGTAAATATCACCATGGTTTTTTAATTAAAAGCAATATGTGAGGGACAGGGAAAGGGACTGCAGGAAGGGTTTATTTTGGCAGTGGACTATCTTTAAAGTGACATTGCAGCCATTCCAGCAAGTTAATGAAAGGCCAAAATGATCCAGAATGTTCAGTTGTTGGGGCCCTACTTTGTATGGAGCAAGAGTGCAGACTCCATATGTATGCTTATTGTTCAGTCCAAATCATTTGATTTCCTGAGACTCCTGGTTTCTTTAGGCAACTAATTGAGGCTGGTATTTACATTTCATCCTGAAGGCCTTTTGACACCAGAGCCAGACAGCTGGCATGGCAGAAGACCTTGAACTGTAATGAATTCGAGTGAGATAATGTGTGAATTTGTAAGAGGACTTAAACTGCTATAGGAAAAAGGTATCAATGCAATTACACAAACTTTAGACTAGCTCTTCTTTTACCACCAGAGGTTGAAAAGCAATTTAGCACTTCAGCCTCCTTCAGTCTTACTTTATAATGCATTATTCAGTAAGGACTGAAATTGAATTTTTCATTTGTTTTCTTTTTCCCAGAGGGCAACCTGCAACATATCTGATGGCCAATTTAAAAAAAAAAAAAAAATGATCCGTTTGATTTAGTGATTGGCTTTAGTCTTGTGTAGCCAGATCTTCCATAGCAGAAACTTCTTAGCAGCTTTCATTGGCCAAGGGCCGCCCAAGAGTCTGTCAGACTGACATGTAAATCAACCAATCACAGTATATTTTATTCATTTTCATGTTTAGGAGTGTGATAATGTAAAATCGATGTCCATACAATAACAGACCGGCATGTAAAACTCTTGGACGTATTTTAAAGAGTCTATGCCGTGAGCTTCACATATTTAACATAGCATTTAGTTGTCAAGTTGATCCTAATAGGTGCTCATTGTCACAGTTGTAAACACAATGGCTTTCTTCTTCCATGAGGAGGTTTGCTGTCATGAGTCATGACTACTTTGTTTGCAGTCAGACCGTTAAAGAACACGACACACGTCTCTTGGAAATACTGTAGAATTTAACCAGATGACGACTTCAAAACTCCCAAAGTGTTTCCAATTTTGTGTACTTTATGCATTAGACGTTCAGCCAATTCACGTCTGAGACTATGGGTCAAGTAACGACCAAGGTCATGGTTTGATTCTGAGGAAATGCATGAACTGATAAGATGAACAGTTTTAATGCAATGTAAGTTTTGGACAAAAGCATCTACCAAATGCATAAATATAAACAACATATTTAATATAGACTGTTATACTACGGGGCTGTTGAATGCTTGAATCTGATTGGTTCTAAGTGTGTTCTAACATTCTAAGATGTGAGGTTATTTTCAGGGAAATGCACGGCAAAACTAGTTCCACTCAGGTCTTGACCACATTACATGTCCATATTACTTCGCCAAATGATTTTAGTAATTTCAAAGGTTCCTGTAGCCTACCACAGCAAAAGAACCAAAACTCACAACGACACTGACCAAGCAAATAAATATAGTAAACAATAGGATAAAAACAACAAATTATTTCCATGTTATTTTGCCACAACCTTACATTTTATTATGTACAAAAAGCACATACTCTCCTTCTCCTGCTCTCTTTCCCACTCAAACACACTCACACACACAGTGTTGTCAGCGCTGCTCTGATGATTTTAACATTAAAATAGTTTAGCAACTTAAAAGCTACTTGCCATTTCTCACTAGTGAGGTAATAACAGTGCTGTTCTTGACGCATGTAAACTTACTGTTTCGCTATTAGTAGTGACACTGCTGCCGAACACTGTTAAGAGATGCACTCTTTAATTACCACATGCTTAATCTCTGTCTCTCTTTCTAATAACTGCGTTAATAACTGCATTAGTCTGCTATCAATGGCTCAAGCCTCCGTTACTAGCTCTAAAATGACATTTTGGAATTAGCAACGGAGGCGTGGGATTGATATGCGCAAGAAATTGTCATGCACACAAGACCATTTTTTAAGGACAAAAACCTGACAAACATCTTGAAATACAACATCTGAACAATGTCTTAAGGTGTGGTAACCATAGTATAAGCGGAATAATTGACTCTGGTCCGTTGAATTGAAAATAAAGCATTCTTTTCTAATAATTCAATGGCCTGTCGTCAATTATTCCTTCCTTACTCATCTCCAATATTTTTTATTTTTTTTAACAGTTCTCCTGCATGCGAGTATCATAAGCATGTGTTTTCCGCCTCCACTTTCATGAGTTTTCTCATGATGGAGGATGTTTCGCCACAAGTGCTATCTGGCTTCTAATTCAGTACAGGGTGAAGAGAAATAATTTCCTATCATCCTTCAACTGCACAGACGCCATCTGTGTTATCCGGCATGGTGCATCTGAAACTCCTGAATATTCATCTCTCCCTCTCATCTGATTAGATTAGTCCCCAATCAGTTTGTGAGTGGAATGATTCTGTATTTGACAATGCAGTTTTATTAGGATAATCACAGTTTGTCACAGCCCCTCACTCAACTGCGTTAACAGAGCGATGCATGTGACATGGGCTTCCTCATTTGTTTTGCTGCTGTATTTGCTTATGAATAATGGAAAAGCTCCTCATGAATGCATAATTAGAGAGATGTTTGCCAGTATATCTGTACAATTTTAATTGAAAATTAGCACGGATATTAATCAACATATTTGGGACCAAAAATCCCTCTGACACTGTTAAATCTGCTGAGTCGTGTATGCATGTAGAGAGGCCGTGGATTGACACAAATGACGTTTTAATTGAAAAGCCTGTCTTGTATCTTCTCCTCCAGCTCTCTGAAGAAAAGCCATGAGGTTGTGAGGTTGATTAGCCTGCCTTTTGTACTCACGTTTGAAATATGAGTGTGCAAAGTTGAGGTCACTTACATTTGACTTTCCTTAATTTAGAATATCCTTGGGGCTCAGAAAGAGGTGGTCTAAAAAAAAATTTACGGCACATTTCCGTTACTGAGAAAAAAGAAAACGTCTGTGGGAACAATGAGATGCTTTTGTGTGGAGAATTATTGTTATTGGAAAGCAGAAGTGTGCATTGGCGAATAAATCATACGCTTATTATATGTTAAAGGATGACAGTCCCCCATTAAACAACCCCCTTAATTATGGCGTCATTTTATCTTATGAAGTCTAAATGAAAGCCAATGAATAACCCGGACTCTTCCGTAGGATGTTTTCAGTGGTGTAGGATCAGAGCTCGGAGGAAACTGGGACTCCGGAGATTTGTAAGAGGTCCTGTCACACGAGCTATAAATCTTACGCTAAGTGGCTGTGTTGCAGTTATGGTAATTGATACCAATGTAGTTAAGGTGCAATGTGACATATTCACAGTGTGCGAGATGGAAGTCGATGTTTCACTCAGACGTGTTTTATGTGTTCTTGTGGCTGCTCAAGCAGATGAGGGTCACCTATGTGCCTCATGAATCTTTAAACAGCTGCTTGGTGCAACCGTGTCAATAGACATCTCTGAGGCTTTGGCTCCATCTCTGTCTCTCTGTCTCTCTCTCTCTCTCTCTCTCTCTCTCTCTCTCACTCACACGCTCACACACACACACACACACGTTAGTTTTTGTGAATTGTGGGGACATTCCATAGGCGTAATGGTTTTTATACTGTACAAACTGTATTTTCTATCCCCTACACTACCCCTACCCCAACCTAACCATCACAGGAAACTGTGCACACTTTTACTTTCTCACAAAAACTCATTCTGTATGATTTATAAGCCTTTTGAAAAGTGGGGACATGGGTAATGTCCTCATAAGTCACCTCTTTTTATAATACCTATGTCATACCCATGTCATTATACACATTTGTGTCTTGATATGTCACAAAAACGCACACACACACACACACACACTCACAGTGTTTCAGAATAGCTTAGCAGCGTCTGTTTACAGTACAGAGTAATGCCTTCAAGTATACACATTTGCATTTGTGGTTGTATTTACAGACTGTTAGAGAAAAAGGCTATTTACAGCAATGTTATTATTTACTGTATGCAACATGTTTTAGTGAACTTCATTGTTTATCTGGAGTTTTATCTTTGTAAATTCCTGAATAATGTTGTTTCTGCAGTGTTTTTGCATTTTTATGGCTACATATTCATTTTACAGTTTTCTACAATCGCTATAGGACCCATTTCACAATACTTGGGTCACCTTTTCAAAACTCTTCACACTGTGAGCACAACAGAAATCTATGTCGGCTAAACTGTGGATCATTTATCATTGCTTTGGCACAAAATGCATTCAATGACTACATCTTTCAAATTACATTAATTATTTTCTCACTTCGACACAACAAATGCCAAAACTCAGTGTACCTACAGGTAAATTTGCACATGCTTACATACTGTTTTCAAAACTGTTAAACTTAAGTTCAAATACAAAACTGAAAAAGACAGAAATATGCTGCATTTCTACAGTAATATTGTAATAAAAAATATATTTGTAACAAACTGTAGTGAATTATAAACAATAGAGAGTGTTATTGTTGTTTTGTTTAGGAATTTTACAAAAGAAAACGTATAATGCTACCTGAAGTTAGTGTTTTTAGGTCAGTGTTCTATGACTGACAAAGTGTGTTTGCTGGGTGAAAAACTTTGCTAGAGTTCTGGAAGAATGAGTTGATGTGAGACATGTATGAAGTGTTTTGGTAGATTTAGTGCATTTTAAATGCGAAAATAATTGCTGTGCCAAGACGAAAGTTGGTTAGGAGAACTGTGTGAAGAGTTTTGAAAAAGTGACCTAAGTATTGTGAAATGTGTCCTAGCGATTTTTGCTTGTTTTCATGATTTATGAGGACATAAATGTGTATAATGACATGAATATTACACTGGCATTACGACGTAAACATGTTTTATGAGGATGTTTCATGACTCCTCATATTTAAAATAGCTTTAAAAACATACTAAACAATGTTTTATTAAAAATGTAAAAATGGATGTTTTCTGTAATGGGTAGGGGTTTAGGGGTAGGGGTAGTGCAGGGGGATAGAATGTACAGTTTGTACAGTATAAAAACCATTACGCCTATGGAATGTCATCACTAAAAGAGTAAAACAAACCTGTGTGTGTGTGTGTGTGTGCGTGTTTGAGCTGCATTTATTTGATCAAAATAATATTACAATTTAATATAGCTGTTTTCTGCTTTACAGTTTTTTTTAATTGCTAACATACTTTTGTCCAATCTGTAGTCACATTTTCATAACTCTAAACACATTTAGCATAACATCCGTATGTTGTGGCCATACCATTAACACAATTCATGTCGTTTTCACACAAAATGCAATCAATTAACACGTTTTTAAAATGCTTACATTTTCTTTTCATGTAAGCTTACCTCATACCAAAATCATGGATCTTTCTCATCTTATTTGCAAATGCAAAAAGTACTGGAAAAAAATATAAAACAAATACTGAAACAACTGATAAGCATTTTTAATTAGCAGATCACTTTAATATTTAGAAATTCCAAAATTCCAATCTCAGTTGGAGGCATAGTCAGGTGTTGAATTTATTTTCATTACATGGACACACAGTAAAATAGGACTCTTTGAATCATATTTGTTCAATGTGTATAAGGAACAGGAATAGGGAGAGGAATAGATGAAGGAGGAGAGGAGAAGTTGGATCAGGACAAGGGAGAAGAAGAGGTATGGGAAAAGAGGAAGAATGTGTGCTGGACTGTGCGTCTCTATGGTTTTCCCCCTTACACATGTAGAACCTATGAAAGCTTATTTCATGAATAGAAAATAAAAGTTAATTGTGTCTTTTTATCTCACAATTCTAATTTTTTTCTCTCAATTCCTGTAGTTTATATATCACAATTCTAAGAAAAAAAGTCAGAATTATGAGATGTAACTCACAATTGCAAAATAAAAAAAATAGAATTGTGAGATAAAAAGTCACAATTACCTTTCATGCTTTTTCATTCTGTTGTGGAAAAAAAGCTTCCATAAAAAACCAAAGGCCATGTTTGTTGGATTTGTTGTTGATCAATGGCAGCAATTTCATGTTTTCATTTCAGTAAAAGCTTCATGTAAATCTTTCACTACAACGATTCCACTACCACTGTTCCATATATGCAGAATGTGTGGTCTGCGTAGGGCACCAACTAACAAGGGGACACCATCCCACCCTCTTATGAGGGCACCATCAACACCACACACCCAACCCCCGAAAGAGATTTCAACGGAGGGGGCAACTGAAGTTCTGCATAGGGGACCCATTTGACCAGTGTCTGCCCTGAGCAATTCTGTTACATTCTTCTTCTTTTTTTCTACTGTACATTCTATAATGTAATGACTCATTCACTTTTAGATAGTTGCTATGTTGCCAAGAATGCACACACTCAACCAAAAATGAAGAAAGGCTTACATGTGAGCATTCTACTTTTACTGCAGTAAAAGGAAACTGAATTTTACGTAGCGTCTCGTTCCCTTACTCAGGGAACAAGGGTTACACTTGTAACCCAAGACGTTTTCATAATGCCATCAACTGTTAGTATTTTGACAGTCATTGCACTTTGATTGACTATATGTTCATGTTGGACAGAAAACTAGTGTTAGTGTTTGACAGAACAAATCGATTTTGAATCAGGTTTGCTGTGTTTTGATAGAGTTAGTATGTGATGAAAAAGGTTTTTAGCGTTTTGAAATGTAGAGTTTGTGTTTATTTAACAAAATATGGTTTTGGGCAGAAAATTAACTATTTTGCTAATTGTGTGATGTATGTGTGTTGCTGTGTTAATAGTTTAGAAAAAGTACTTTTAGTATTGGTAAATGCTTGTTAGCAATTGAAAAAAACTGTAATAAATTTGAAAATGTAATTTATTCCTGTAATGACAAAGCTGAACATTTCATATTATTATCACCAGTGTTGTGAGCGTCTGTGTTGCTTAATGTTTTTTGATAACCGTGATACATTTTTCAGGATTCGTTGATGAAAAGAAATCCATTCCATTTAGAAATTTATAAAAAAACATTTAATTGAAAAATAATTATTTTGTAGCATTACACGTCTTTACTGTCACGTTTAATCAACTTGAATGTGTTCTTGCAGAATAAAAGTAATAATTGATAAGAATTTCTAGAAATATATATTAAGTATATAATTTCTTTAAAAAAAAAACATACTGACACTTTATTTATTCATTTGGAAATGTCTCCTCTGAAACAACTGCCTGTTCGATTAAACTGGTTCTGCAACCTCATTGCATTGCAGAACTTTACTTTTACAGTACGAGATGTATTGGCTTTATCCTGCTAATTAAATTAACATTCATTAGGATAGGTAAGAGAAAGGACGAATTGTAAATGAGAAACCTGTACCCATTCTATTAGCCTTTTCTCTTAAAGAGCAACAGACAGGAAATGGNACTCAACTGACCATCCCACGGAGTCTCATCGGAGCCTCAAGTATGCATTAAGGGATGCATACCTGACGACAGTGCCACCACTCAATGGACCATCCCACGGAGTCTCATCGGTGCCTCAAGTATGCATTAAGGGATATCAACATCAAGTCCTATACAACAGATTTCAATCAACTGGATTGTTTCCCATTTTCATTTGCATCCCTCAAAGCTTAGCAAATTGAAACAAGGGACATTTGTCTGAACTCCTTAGATTTGCATGAAACTGTCTTCGTAGTTAGTAATAACTGACAATACAGTGAAATTGTGCAGATGATATGCTTTTACAGAATTACACCAGACATGTATGTAAACCATCATTCTCTCCTGTTCTTTAGGTACGGTGGAGGTGATAGTCAGATGTCCCCTAAATCACATACAGTGTATCGGGACGAGAAAGTGCATTCACTTCAACAAGCTCTGTAATGGGGCGAAAGACTGTGAGGACGGTTTTGATGAAGGAGTCCACTGTAGAGGTGAGTACCCTAAAGTAGCCCATTATGATGTCTGTGCTAGATATTAGCTATGCAGGTAGTGTACTGTGATCTGTCAATATCAATAAACCTACAGTTTGGACACCATCAGCATTAATATTGACAGCCTAATGCCGCATATCTTTACATAAATTGGCTTTATGCTAGTGGAAGGAGAACAGGTGAATGACGCAGCAGGTGTAATGTTGGACACAATTTACTCTTGTTCACAATCATCCAAGCCACAATAACAAGCAGGTGGAGCCACCTGGACTCTGTGATATAACAATACCGACACAGCAGTTGGCATTGGGTGGATGCCCGTTAGTAGAGGCGATGCACCTCAGGCTGGCCAAGAGTGCGACCTTTGGTGAACTGGAAGAGTGTGGCCCCCAACTGGGCAGTGCCAGGAGCAGCTGATCCTGCCCTTTGATCCAGAGCCTGACTGAAAACAGGCCATTGACCCATATAAACCACACAAGATTATAATGTCAGTTGGGTTGCAGGGGTTTCCTGCAGAGAACCAACATGTTATTTAGTCTAGAGAGACTGGTGGAAGAAAAATAAATACTTTTTTATTGCTGGAGAAATGTGACTGTACATGCTGTTAGTTTCATTACACAGTGTGATCCAAAGGTTGGTTTGTTTGTTTACTCACTTGCATTACTTACATTTTTTTTTTTTTATACATAATTTCTTTATGTACTTATTTATTTATAATAAATATGACACATTTAAAATAATCTCAAAAGACCAGTATTTTGTTTTGTTTTGTGTTTTGTTTTTTGTTTTGCTTGTATTATTTCTTGAAATAAACTGAAAATGAATTGTAAAAGAAGCGAATGTTTAAGAATCATTATTTCTAGATTTTGTAAATTCGATAAAAAAGGCTAAATAGAACCATTTTTCACTAGGAATTATACTTTTGCATCACACTGTAAATTCACTTTACATTATATTTACTATCATAGAAACAGTGAAAAGGAGTCTGTTTTTTGTATTGTCTACATTGGTATATAAAACGATATTTAGTTTTGTGCTTGTAGTAGTATTACCCTTCTTGACCATATTAGCAGTTCACTTATGAGCCAGACTTTACTTTTCAGGTTTATCTGCCCTGAAGGAAGGGCTAACCTCAAAACACCTTTCCCCGACAGAAGAACCAATCACCTTCGAGCACAAGGAAAGAGATTGGTCTAGTTCAGTGAACAGAAAGATTAAGGTTGTGACTTGACGTATTGCAGATAAAGAGAGAGGTGCTCAGAGCCTGAAGTGATGTATCACAGAAAGTTATCCTTGGGTGTTAGGAAGCATTAGGAGACATTATGTTCATTGTTCTCCTCCTCCATTTGTTTGTTTTTAGATACAGCTAATTAAGCAACGAGTGCCTGGGGCAATAAATCCTTTTTCCGTTCCACTCTTGCTCAGTTTGCAGACTTCTTTGTTGCCATTTACTTCGCTGCAGTCATACTGCAAATGCTCTCTTTTTTCAAACGTCCTCATTCTTCTGTTAGTTTTTCACCTTTAAATTTATGTTTTTGCAGCTTGTATGCATGGAAAGTTACATTAGCTTTTAAACTGCATACAGCTGTTAGTAATGATACGTAAGACAGATTTACAGGTAGACAGAAGTGGAAAGTCTAGACACAAGCAGACGTGTTTTTGTTGGTGATTTAACCGTCTGCTGAAGTAAGCAACATGGTATACTTCATCAAAGGGGCTAATTGAATGAGTAAGCACTGGCCACTGAGGAGTTCGGGCCAGGACATTCGGCATGTGTTTCCACCCATACACCTGCAGATGGGACGAAATGAGGTCACCTCGGAGAAGTTGGAGCATGGCAGCTGGGTCTCTGCTGAAACTTTCCCTCCCCCTCTAGTAATGAATATACATAATGAATCCCAGGAGAGCATTACACAAAACTGTGCCCATATGGAAGACAAAGACAGCATTCTATTTCACCTTCACACACTTCGGCAATTCTTTATTTTAATGATTGTCCTTCAGTGAAGTGGAGATTTTCAGAGATGGCATGAAAACCCTTTTTTTTTTTTTTTTTTTCACCACCTGGCTGCCTCTTTTTCAATGTGCAAAATCTCGCTTATCTCAGCCAGCACTGATACTTGACAAGTAAAGATATGAGAGGCACATTTAAATTTAGGAGCTCTTATGAATTTTCAGAAGCTCCTCATAAGCTGTGAGCATTCAAGTGACAAGAAAAACTCTCTGTGGCAACACCATTTGGTCATAGTGACGTGTGGTTATGTGCATAAAGTCTCACAAATGGACTGTCTAATACTTTTTTGTCTATCAAAATGCTTACTGTGCAGCTCGACATTATTATTAGCCCCGAACCAGCAAATTATAGCCTGAAATCAATATGAAAACTTATTTATGGGTTGATTATAGATTTATAAGGGCTAGTCAAGAGGTATAATTGTGTATTCGTTTTTTCTTCTTCAGATTTGATTAACACAGCACAAGATACCGATATTTTGTTATTATTTTCATTGAAATGACAATGAGGTCCCCTCCCCCCAGCTAGTGAATGATTTCAAACAGGTTAGTTTTAAAAGCAAGCTAATATCAGAACGAATTTCATTTGCGTTGCCTTGATGCTGAAATGCAGTAACAAATGAACACCCTTTGGTAATTTCATTGATTGTGCTATAGTTACGTGCTTGTATTATGTTCAGTCATTAAAAAGCAGCTCATGATTCCTTTCCTCAAAAGCAATTACATACCAATTAAAGTAATTACAGAAGTAGAAAATAAAAGAAGAAGAAGAAAGCTTAGGCAAAGTCTCTTGCAGTACAGAGGAAGTCTCTTCACAGCCCTGAAATGTGATTACTGGAATAATTCTCCATGTGTTGTACATTAAAACTGCCTGCTAACTGTTGTACAGTTTTGATCTACCATTTGATCCATTGAGATCTTTTGAGATTTTTTTGATGTTTTAGAAAGAAGTCTCTTATGCTCACCGAGACTGCATTTATTTAATAAAAAATAAAGTAACTAATATTTTGTCAAATGTTTATTTTTATTGTAAAATGTAATTTTTTCCTGTGAGGCTGAATTTTCAGCATCATTACTCCAGTCTTCAGTGTCACATGATCCTTCAGAAATCATTCTAATATGCTGATTTGATGCTCAAGTAACATTTCTTCTTATTATCAATATTTTAAAAGCCATGATACATCAGAAGCATTCACTCAAAATAGAAAACATTTGTAACATTATAACATTATAAAAACAACTGTCGCTTTTCAATTAATTTAATGCATCATTGCTAAATAAAATAATTTTTGTTTTTATCACCCCCAACATTTGAATGGAAGTGTATGTATAAATTCTATTTATAGTTATACAAGTATCCATGTTACCCAACATCTATTACTTAACAAAAACCTTGTGGAAAGTAAATGCATAAATATGCACATCAGCAGGCATTAACAGTCATTCCCATAGTTGTACAAATTTGGGGAACGACATTGTTAATAGATAACTCTGCTTTTGCGAAGTAATGAAAAACCATGTCACAGATGTACCTTCCCTCCCTCACTTTGCCTCTCAACAGCATTCAATTATTTCACTTGATTAACTTTTAATTTTCAACAATTCATTTAAACAAACAAACAGTATCCCCCAGGGTCAGGACGACAGAGGTAACAACGGTACAAATCTAAATATCCAGTGCAAGTAATTTCCTGTTTTCTCTTCAGTTTAAAGAAAAGTGGAGTGCATTCACCTACACATAAGCTATTAACATATTTATTGAATTTGTTTTGTGCAATGATATGAAATATCATCCAGAACGCATTAAGCTTCCCCTCGCTGCTGGTCATTTGCCGATGAAAATGATAATGTTCAGTGATGCTGTACAGTTTGTGACCGTTCACTGTTGTTTAAGGATGGCTCATATTGTTAGTCTCAGTGGGTCACGCACCTTTCATTATCAGGGTACCATAAATGTGAAAGTCAAGTACCTCATTTGAATAGTATAATGGCTGTGTAGCGCTTAATGTGCAGTTGACTATGCTTCCTTTGGGGATAGTCCTAAACCATAATGCAGGGTTAAATTTGTGCAATAACAAGCAATCACTGTTGACTTTTTTTGACCCGTCTGAGCTCATAAAGGCAAAGGCTAACTCTGGAGGATTAACCCTGAAACCAATGCTTTCTAATCCAGGATCCTTTGCTTCATGTTTAGTCTCATAGATTATTTTCACTAATAGGATTATCTGGAAGAGTAGGAACAGTCTTGTTTGGTGATAATCATGGCATGAGTTGTTTAATATGCTTATGGTTTTTATGCATGACTTTTGTGGTGTTTTAAACTGAAGGTTGTGTGTTCTCATAGATATTCCATAATGATACAGCCGGAATCCAGTCCACAGAAAACATTTGACAAGTTAAACTTGACTGTGACTGACAGATTTGCTTCTTCTATCTTTACCCACTTTCCTTTTTGACTTTTAAAAATGGCAGTCTTTTTGCATCAGTTTTTGATGTGCTTCTGTTTATACTGTATCGTCTGTTAAATAATTACCTCTTGTAATGTTTTGAAAGAACCCATTACAATCTGGTGATATCAAATCCAATTACAGCGTTATTTTTTCTTTGCAGGAAGGGAGGTTTAAAAATGTATTGAGATTGTAAATGATTTACACTGGTGCTTTTGGCTTGCATATTTATGGGAATTTCCATCACATGATTGAATACAGAGTATAATTCGCAATGCTTATTGCACTTTGGATTAAGATTTAAGTAACTGAGAATATTCACAGCTTGATATACACTGTGAGAATATTCACTGTGAGAATAGTCATTCTTCCAATAAATGAATTAATAAAATCAATCAATCAATCAGCTATTTAAAATGTTGTTAAAAAATGTAATATTTCAAAATGCTGTATTTTTGATCAAATTAATGCAGCCTTTGTGAACATACGAATCTTTTAAAAACCTTGTTACTCTAATGAAATATTGTAATGTTACTGTAAAATGTATTTTAAAAAAAGAACCAATTTTTTCTTTCATCTTTATTTTGTTTGGCCTATATCACATTTGTAGTAATGGGTAATGAATTATGTGCAAGATTTGTGCACTTTCCATAAACCAACGGCTGTATGGATACATGGATACAAACAAATGGATACATGCTGTATGAACTTTAATTTGTCAAGAAAGTACCGTTTTTATCAAATCGAATTCCTCTCAGAGAGGCAGACCTGTGGCATGCTTATTAAACACTATTGCTTCTCCAATGACCATGGCTTGTGCGAAGATCAGCATCTTAATTTGGTCCCATATTAATTAGGGGGCCCTGAAAAACCAGGCAAAGGATTGGATTAAGACAGACCTTGAAGAAGCAAAGGCCATGGAGGTCTCCAGAGCTGGCCTGTAATTAATCCATATGGGGAAGTAAAATTGCAAACTCATTCTGCTCTTTCTTTTCACTCATTTTCATGTTTGTGTGGGTGGAGTAATAAGTAGTTTCAGACCATAATGTGTGTATTACTTCAGTAGAAGAATTTTGAAAGTTATTGATAAGAATAACAATTTTATGTATCTTGTGCCCACACATAGTTCTACACTATTATTCATTCAGCACTGGTTTAATTCACTCCATGTTCTGTTAAGCCTCCCATTGAAACAAATTAGCTGGAAATGTGATCTAGTGGGCAATGCATAAGCCCTGAATCAGTATGTTGGGCCGTTAATGTGGGTTCAACCCTCTTTCCTCTCTCTATCTGAAAAATTTGCCAGTCGGACAATTTTCTTTAAGTCAGCTTTCCTGTAGCTCAGTGGTTAGAGCATGGCACTAGCAATGCCAAGGTCATGGGTTCGATCCCAGGGATTGCACATACTCCGAGACAAATGTATAGTATAATGCAATGTAAGTCGCTTTGGATAAAAGCGTCTGCCAAATGCATAAATGTAAATGTATAAGTCACACTTAAAAATGTGTCAATGTTGTATCAAGCAAAGAGCCCTTTTTTCAGGATTCTTTGATGAATAGAACATTCAAAAGAACACCATTTATTTGAAATCTATTTCTTTATTAAATACTTTCACTCTTAATCAAGTAAAAAAGAAAAATTGGAATAGTCTACCAATTGAAGTGAGAGCGGCTACTAGCATTCATATTTGGTGGGTTAATATAAATATAACAATATTGGGCTTCAGTCATGAAACTTTTGTAAATATATGATTACGTTTGGAGTAATTTGTATGTAAAACGGACCATCCCAAAACTCTCCTCTGAATTCACAAACACTTCGTAAACATCAGATTTGATAGTTAATCGTATGTTAATTAATTCCTATCATTCATAAATAGGCAATTATTCACAATTAGCATAATCCCCGCCTATGAATTACAACTACTGTATGTAAATTACGTGTCCAGGACCAGTGTTGGGAAAGCTACCCTGAAACTGTAGCTTGACAAGCTACAAGCTACTTGTAAGTTAAGTAGTTAAGTTACATTTAAAGCTACCCTTCTGAAAGAGTAGTTAGCTACGCTACAAGTTACTATCAAAAAGTAGCTAGCTACATTGAAACTACTTTCTTTCTTTTATTAGGAAGCTAGATTAGGAAACAAGTTAGAACAGAGGTGAAATGCAGAAAAGATTACACAAACATTATTGTGTGAGTTAAATGTACTCAAATGTACCCCCAAATTTGTTCATTTACACACCGCATGTCATTCCAAACCTGTATGACTTTTTACTTCTGTGAGAAATGAAAGATTTTAAACACACACACACACACACACACACATGTTTGTTTTTGTGAAATGTGAGGACATTCCATAGCCGTAATGGTTTTTATACTGTACAAACCGTATTTTCTATCCCCCTACACTACCCCTACCCCTAAACCTAACCATCACAGGAAACTGCACATTTTTACTTTCTCACAAAAACTCATTCTGTATGATTTTGAAAAGTGGGGACATGCTGTAAGTCCTCATAAGTCACTCTCTCTTTGTAATACCTATGTCATACCCATGTCATTAAACACATTTGTGTCCTGATATGTCACAAAAACGCACACACACACACACACACACACACACACTTCAATGTTTTTGTCCATGTACAGTAATATTCATTGATGTCCATGTTCATGTTGTTTTGGACCCCTTTGACTCTTACTGTATGTGCAAAAACAGTTAAAACTTTCTTCAAAATACCGTCTTTTATGTCCCACAGAAGAAATTAAGTCATGCAGGTTTGGAATGACATGAGAGTGAGTAAATGTTGGCTGAATTTTCCCTTTAAGACACTTGTTTGCTTTTTATTTGATAATTTTTTTTTTTTCTATTTCAGAAAGTCACAGAAAGTTCTCGCCTAGGGCAACAAGTGTGCCAGGACTCCCACTGATATTTTGTTATGAAAAGTTACTAACTCTAAAGTTAGTATCTGTCCTTGACATTTTTCTGTAGGTATTTTAAAAGAAGGATACCTTAAAAGGAGAATGTTCCCGCATGGCTAGGCCAGGGAGTCAATGGCTTTCTGGTGGCCTGTCATGTGGCAGCATACCTTGACCTCGAGGACAGTTTGTAATGCACAAGGGGAGGCTGGATCAGCACAGGAGAGACTTGATGCTGGATTTATGGCAGCGGTGACAGGGCACAATAAGCGTCAAGTGTGCTTCGTCACACGCTGCCAGCAGCATTACGTTATCACGCCTCTCCTGTGGTGAGCCTTCATGTGGGCCGAACGACAACGATTGGAGGGGAAGCGGACAACCTGTCACAAGAAACATAAGTGCTTTGCCAGAAAACGAAAAAAAGATGTTTCCCTTCTGGCATAAAATTCACGAAACATTCTTATTAGCTACTATTTATAAAGTTAAGGTTATTTTGTATTCCCAAAAACATTTCTTAAGAATGTTCCTAGCTTTTTTTCTTAAGATTGTTCCGAAGACAAAACTTTACAATAACACTAACACATATAATACATATTACTCGAGTATTCGAGAAGTGGCACCATTGATTGATAATATAAACAATGATCGATCATAATTATGCATGATGCAACTTTTTGCTGAATTCAAAATTCAGTGACAACTGTACAAAAATTAATCTAATATGGACCTAATTTTTAATTGAATAATTTAGCATTTATAATTTTCGGCAGCATTATCACATTTAAGAGCACTGTGCAGCCAGTTGCTATGAAAATAGTGTGCATGCTTATTATGATTGTTATAGTAATCTGCAGGCAATGCAAAAAGACAGCCCTTGAGATAGTTTTCATCGATTTGATAAGCAGGTCTTCATTATAAACTGCCATACAATCAGATAACACCACAGCCTTTAATTTTCTTCTTAAAAAGTAAGATGTTCTTAAAAAAATTCTGAAGTTCTCAAGAAATTTTGAAGAATTGCAGGGATGATATTTACGAACTTATTTTTTGTGAATCCAGCCTCTGGTGTTTACTTCTGCTTTTAAAGGAATAATTGCCCACCCTTTATATGATGATCTCTATAAAGATGTGATGTACATGTCACACTTTGCCTAGCAAGCCATGACATTTTTCAGAACCAGCAGAAGATTTTTGTGAATATCCATCTGTCTGGCTATGTGTTGAGTCATGAGAGCACACTGATGTTTGAAAGCAGATATAAGGATTAATCCTGGATATCTGTAGGGGCTACCGTCTCATTGCTTTGTCTGACCTTTTGTCTCCACAAAGCATGATGCATCCAATAAAAGGTTCATGAATGCAACTGCTCAGTTACGTGCCATGAATGACAAAATTAGAGCTTAAACCTTTTCAGGACTATCAAAACACAACCGGTCCTAAAGGTTCTGTAGGTGATTTCAGTTCAACCACACACTCTTTTTACAATCCCTGACTTCCAACCTGATGTCAATAACCCAAACATTCACAATTCACAGACAGAGAGCATTTCTGTTTTGCTGAAAATGCATTGGCCTCTCTCCCAACAATTTTGTGTTGTTTACAGAGCCAGGGACTGTCACAGCTACAGGTGTGATTTCTCAGTGATATGTCAGGTAGTAGGGACATTTTATGCTTGCTATTTAAAAATATATATAGCTGCTTTAAAATTCCTGCTTTGCCTTGTTAACATGTTGCATGCTAACATTTTCAATGAATGCCGTTGATTAACCATTGAAAAAAAAGAATGTGCTAAATGGCAATTACATATTTAGCCACAGGTAAACATTCAGTTAATTTCTGACAGGATGCAGTGCAATTACCAGTCTTCTCTTGATGCTGAGAAAATTTCCTCGGTTTTGGTTGATGAAATGTTACTTGTAAAGCTTTCTTTATGAAAATGGTATTTATCTTCTTACGTTTTTAAGATATACCCTAAACACTCATTGATGCTTTTGATTCAACCTGTATTTTTCATTTGCTTTTACAAAAGCAGCTTTATCTAAGTTCATCCCTGGTGTTGCTGCTAAAGACATGTCATGAAACTTGTGATGAATCCATTACTCCTTCATACCTGCTTCAGCATGCCAGCTAGTAGTCTCAGCCTCAGATGGCGTTCTCACAGACCATCTGCAGTTTGTTCACTGACCGCCTGATTCATATTGCACACTGGAAAGCACTTTAGCTATTTTATTTTATTTTATTTTTTAATGTTTCTTTTCTAAATATTTATTGTTGTTAGTTGAGTGTCAATTGATGTTAATTTTATAACTATTTTATTTTTTATTATTATTATAAGTAGTGGTAGTAGTAGTATCCTAAAACAATATAATAGGTTGCACAGAGTAGAGAAATGTACAGAAATGGTTTTGGTTTGAAATTACGAAGAATATATAACCAGATACATGGCTTAATTCTATGAATTGGTGCTCAGTTAATGATGGTAATCAGACACGAAATGTAAGAAATCAAAGAACAGATTTGCATACATTCCTTTGACAGTAATGAATGTTTAGCAGTCGCATGTCTTGAAATAGCTAAAGAAAAGCTCTTTTTGAGAGCTCATCATTTCAAATAGTGTCTTGTTCACACATATTTTTTGTGAGGCTGGTAAATTGGTTGTCTTTGTACTAATTGTAATTGTGCAGTTGAATCCACACCCACAGACGTCTGAAAAGTGCAGTGAACAATAGCTGGTTGAGTCTGCTGCCTTTCTCAGGAACTGCCATATGATTTAATATGTGACAGGCTGACAGAGGGATTCAGAGACGTGCTGATGTGGCCTTTGTTGCTTGCACTGTATGAAAATAATTTTAGGTTGTTGCTCTAGTATTCCTCTGAGACCATACAGAGAGAATGACAGGCGGCACAGCAAGGAAGGCAGACAAAAAACAACTCGAAAGTGAATTTTAGGTTCGTCTTAGTAGAAAATGATCATGTTATGTTCATTTTGTCAGATATTCCACACACAAAGTACAATATGTTTTTGCTGTTTGCCTTACAGCATGCATTGTGTCTAATATCAGAGCTCAGATCAGTGAAATAATCTGTACAATGAAAAATAATGTACACTTGAACAACAAAACACCCAAAGTGATTTTGTCTCTCTATTATGACTCCAAATTGTAAAAAATTGTTTTGTTCTATTTAGTTTTTTTTATTTTTATTTTTAATACAGTAGCTGTTTCCATCCACCTATTTTCTTTTTTTTTTTTTTAAACACTGGATGGAAACAGCAAGATGCGCATCAATTATAAAAATGTGCATAAAAAACTTTTTTCAATTGAGGTGGATAATTCTGATAAGAAGACATGCGCATAAACTATTTTATTATTACAACTTCCATTTTTTTATTACAGATATTTTGCACCACTATCCCAGGAAGTAACCATTTTTTTCTCTTGAACATGGGATGGAAACACTTTATTCACAAATGTTTTATGCGATATTCCTTAAATTTGCAGCTTTGAATGAAGTGACATTTTTGAAACATGACTACATGCTCAGTTGTAGATGTTTTTCTTTACAGTTATGTCTTTTATTCATCTTATGAAGACAGTCACTTGGCTCTCAGAGATGCAATAATTGCAAATGTTGAAGCCAATTAAATAATACAAAATGTTTCACCAACATTTTGGGGCACTATTTTCACAATGAAATAAAACATCACAAACAATGATTTCTAAAGGTTGCAAAAATGTGCAGTGGGTCTTATTGGTCAACTAAATTTGCACAATAGAGCCCATGTGGTAAATCATAGTTCTGTCATAACAGCCGTCGGAGAGAGTGGCTTGGTAATGGAGATGGCAATGTTAATGTATTTGGTCTTGGCGGAATAGATCTCTTACGCTGCTGCTGCATAGCAAGTACAGAGACTTGCTACTGCCAATACATTCACAGACATGCACATATCAGGGCTCAACGCTAAGGATTTTTTCTACTGGCCCGGTCGGGCTAGTGGTTCAAATTTTTACTTGCCCCGCAAAAATTTTCACTGGCCTCACAACAAAAAATTTATAAAAGTAAAAGACAAGAAAATGGGCCTATAAAATAAGAATAGTTATTGTTTTCGTTGTCTTTGTTACATTGAACCTTAATAAATGGGGTTATGACACCAAAAGCTACTAGATTAACTTATATTTTAAATATTGTTAGACAAATAAACAGTAAGTAATAAAATAGTAACAAATAATTAAATTACGAGTAATACCACAAATAAATACATCAGAACAAACATATAAATGAAATAAATGGTGCTTTTCAAGTTTTTCATGTAGGTTTAAACAAGATTTTCAGGTACAGAAATTGCAATCTAATGTATAACTATATAACTATAGAATAGATTAAACTTTATTAAAGTTAATCAGTTAAGAGCAGTTACAGATGCAAAAAATTTTTTTTAATGTTGAAAATATAAAACGTTAAATACTGTTATTTAAAATTATTTAAAAAATGAAGACACTTTAAATGTGAAATTAAACCCGCCAGTAGGTGGCAGCGAATCACTGTTAATGAGCGAATCATTGAGATTCAACCGATTCATTCATGCGGCTGATTCATTCAGGAGGTGTTGCTCAGAGACGCAAAACAATTCTGTGTGGACTTTGGAACTATTTTCGTAGGCGAAATAGAGCGAAACAGATGATTTGGTGTCTAAAATGTAAGTCACTTGATATTAAGTTCTTGCTCATTAAACTGTACGCTGAATAAAATCAATATCACATTTGTAATCATGCTAATATTCGGAGAAAAACGCTCTTTGTGTAGTATTGGTTAAAATTATTTAAATATGATACAGGGGCATTTTTGCCCCTTATCTTGAATTCTGGGGGCATTCTAAAGGCATTTTAATAAACTAAATCACGCAGTGAAACTCTAAATATGCACGCGCACTAGTCTAACCTACTAGACTACGTCACGTAGTGAATGCGTGCTCTCAATTGGTGTGTTTTTGTTTGTTTTTTGTAAAGTGAGGGACATACTCGATAATATCAGATCGTTAAATCAACAATTACGATATCATAGACGATATATAACGCACACCCTACAGCACTGGCCCGATCGGGCAAGTGACCGTTACGTCTACTGTCCCGAGCGTCGTTCACACTGGCCCCGGGCCATCGGGCAGTCCTTTTTGTCGAGCCCTGCATATAATATACATGAAATAACCCCCATAGCAGATCTGCACAGGTGGAGCTGGGGGAGGTGGAGGGTTTCTGAAGCACGCTGCAGACTGCTAACAGCAAACAATGCCAAGTTTTTGAATGTTGAGCAGCAAGCTCATTGGCTGCTGATGCCAAAGCCACCAATCAGCTGCACTATGTAGATAATGATGTGTTCGCTAACAAATTGAGTTAAGGACCTATCAACCTGCACCCTCTAGAGTTTCATGACAGAACTTTATATATAAACTACTCCAAATGATTTTTTTTATTTTTATTGTCTAATTAAAACTTTATAGAGAATGAGAGGTGGCATTCTGTTCCGCCTTTTATAGCTTATAGGGAAGGCTTTGTAGAGAGTGCAACTGGACTGCAGGTCTGTAAATGCATTTTCAGATACTTCACATGGGTTCAGGGAGGTGTAGGAATATTCAAGGGTCATGGAAATGCCCCGAGGTGAACATATCCAAATCTCATTCTCCTAGCTTCTTGTGAAGGCTTCTGGAGAAGTAATCTGTAAAATGTAGCAAACTTATAAACCTTTTTTATTGCAAAACTTGTAAAATTCACCCTTAAACACAGTATGCAAAAATATCATTACATTTAAGGAGGAAAAACAAATCAATATCAGTGCTTGGGTCTTTAAGGGTTAAAAAAAAAAAAAAAAC
The DNA here is from genome assembly GCA_003731715.1 of Anabarilius grahami. Taxonomy (NCBI): domain Eukaryota; kingdom Metazoa; phylum Chordata; class Actinopteri; order Cypriniformes; family Xenocyprididae; genus Anabarilius; species Anabarilius grahami. The sequence goes on along the minus strand of RJVU01050883.1, from coordinate 582,402 downwards.
ATTTGGAAAGATTTTTTCATCCCCAAGAGATGTTTAGTAGGATAATGAACTTTTCTGCATGTGGTACATTATGCAGCCAAACCATTATGTAATTTCTGTGTCTGTTCCTTAATAGTGTTTTGGCAGATTCCAAAAAACATCAGATTCCTATTCAATTACAAGAAAAAGACACTGGATCCCAAACAGAATGTTTCATGAAGGATGCCGAACAACCAGGACCCTAGCATCCACTTCCATTTTACGCTTGCTATATATAAACAATTTGGTGTTCAGTGAGTGTCCACTGTGGAAACTATTAATGAAAAACCTAATAGCCAGGTTGTGCACAACTCTTTTGTGGCAGGTTGATTGAATTCTGAGGACCGAAGATCAGGTAGAATTGCTAAAAGCTTCTGCAGGTCTCCACACAAAACCTTTTTCTTTCCTCATAGAATTTTCAACAGAAAGGTTAGGTATTTCTTCTAATTTCATCTCTTTTTCCCTGTGTGGAGCACCTCTCTGATTCCACCCGCACAGAGTGCTATTGATCCCCGCCTCTGGCTCACAACTGTCAGTACGCACTGGCACATCCTTGTGCTGATGGCAAGGAAGGGCTTTTAGAGGGAGTGAAATCAAAAAGCAATTTACATGTTTTTCCCTTGCTCTCAAACTCTTTCTCTCTCTCGCTCTCCTCCCACAGAACTCCTGTCAGCCTGTCACGAGCTGCATTGCCGTTACGGATGCATCATGACCAGAAATGGCACATTCTGCTTTTGTGCGGATGGATTTGAGGTGGGAGAAGATGGGCGTAGCTGCAGAGGTAGGCGCTCTCAGGGTCATGGCAGACATCTCAGACGAATGATCAGCTTTGGGCAATGAGGGGGGAGAGGGGTGGTCGTCCATCCCCAGGGTCTCTTTTCACACCTCCGTCCTGCTTTATTTGACGTGTGGCATTGACTCCAGAGAGGTCAAAGTGACTTCTCGGCCTGGTTTGGCCTAAATGAGACCCTCTGAGCATCATATCTAGGCTGGTTGTTGTATACGATGGCGAAATATAGCTCAGCCATAGCCACTTTATAACTAATTGTCTCTGTAGAAACAGGCTCAAACAGGAAGTTGTTAATGGAAAATAGATTTGTCTCTTTACAGTGATAAATTTGCTCCATTTGATGAATACAATTTGAGGTCTCTTGATTTTTTTTAAGCATTAAAAGGGCAAAAAAGTACAAATCCTTTATTTTCTGTTGTGAGGGTTTATCTAACATAGCTAATGTTGTGAAATGTTGTGAAACTATAACTAACATAATACAGTATCTAACATAAAATTAACCTATCTATCTATCTATCTGTCTGTCTGTCTGTCTGTCTGTCTGTCGTTCTGTCTGTCGTTCTGTCTGTCTATCTATCTTTATGTTTGTCTGTCTGTCGTTCTATCTATCATTCTGTCTGTCTGTCTGTCGTTCTCTGTTTGTCTATCTATCTATCGTTTGTTTGTTAGTTCGTTCGTTCGACTATTTGTTCGTCTATTTGTTTGTGCGTTCGTCTGTCTGTCTATCATTCTGTCTGTTTGTCTATCTATCTATCTATCGTTCATTCGGTCTGTCTGTCGTTCTGTCTGTCTGTCTATCTATCTATCTGTCTGTAGTTCTATCTATCGTTCTGTCTGTCTATCGTTCTGTCTGTCTATCTATCTAGCTATCGTTCGTTCGTTCGTTCATTCGTCTGTCTATCTATCTATCTATCTATCTATCTATCTATCTATCTATCTATCTATCTATCTATCTATCTATCTATCTATCTATCTATCTATCTATCTATATATCATTCTGTCTACCTATCTGTCTGTCGTTCTATCTATCGTTCTGTCTGTCTGTCTGAATTGAAAGCCTAATAGAAAATTAAAAATTTTCTGAAAGTTAAACTACTACTATCAGGCCATATTTTGTACCCTGTTCATAAAAAGGTTTCTCTGGACGTTCAACCAAGACAAATCAGTTAATCACCATTGGAACAGGCAAAGCTCTGGAGACTGGTGTAAGGCAGGACTTGCCCGGAGATGCTAGGTGGCATAGGGAGAAGCCACCGAGAGGCCACATTAAGTGGATTTTATGTATTTGGGTCATGTTTGAGCACACCTAATTTGTCATAAATGACTCTTCCTCTGTGTACAGATCATGATGAATGCTCCATGTATGGGACATGCAGCCAGACCTGCATGAACACCTATGGGTCATATCGCTGCAGCTGTACAGATGGGTACAGCCTGCAGCCGAACAGACGCTCCTGCATAGCCAAACACGGTAAGAGCATGATGAATTAATGACCGGGGATCTGCATAAGCCGCCTGAAATGTTGTCACGTCCTGATATTGTTCTTTCACAAGAGTGCATCGAGTTGAAACAAGGTGGATTATTACTCTGTGTGATAGGAATAAAATTTACTTACAGCAGCACAGCTCTTCTTTAAGCCATCTTTGGAGCTGGTAATTTTCTAACCTTGGAAAACATGTTCTAATGTGTGCTTCAGAAATATCCAATGATGATTAGATGTTGCGTGTATCTGAAACAACTTAATGCAGTTCTGTTCAGTGACAGCCACGCAAATAGGAGAGTTGGCACACAGGGAAATTGTCAAAAGGGCTATGTTTCAAAACCTATAAGATTTTGAGTCAATAATTCAATTACACAATCAGGGGTTTTGTATGTTAATTTCAGAAAGCTGGTTCAACAGCATCTTTTTTTTTTTTTTTTTCTAAATGTTTCCTCAAATTTATCCAAACTAAAATTTCAAAATGAATGAATGAATTCACACATGAATCCAGACTAAACCATACAGTTCAGCCTCTCATTCCCATAAGATCCTTAAAATTGAGGCAGTTTGCATTGGAGATTCCGCTACAGTCCTTATATCAGTGTTGCTGTGCCAAGGGACAGAAATAATGGAGCTATTGGTGGAAGATAAGCCAGACATTGAGGATTAAGTGGAGGCTGAGTTTTATGAAGAGCAGGGCCTGAAGGACAGCTATTCTCTGTCTTTATCAGGCCATGCCAATGATTACTTGCCTAATGGCACCTGCCAGTGAGAGTCTCCCCACCAGCCACAAATCCAATCAAGTTTATCATTAAATCGGCTGCTTTTGTAATAAGGGGGTTTTGTAGGGAAAACACTCACTACAATTCTAAATGGATTCTAATCCCTTTTGTAGATTGACCATTTGTTTAGGCTCAGGTAATTGTAGTCGTTTTAATAAAAAGTGTGATTCAGTCCCAAACGTTCAATAGCTAGTTTTTTTTTTTTTTTTTTTT
>RJVU01050883.1:561167-579107 GCA_003731715.1 Anabarilius grahami | reverse complement strand
TTTTTTTTTTTTTTTCTTCTACAGCTTTGAGAATTATTATAAAATGAGAAAATGTGCTGCATATATTTGAATCTTACTGACTTAAAAGTGTTGTTATAACTTACTGGGACTATCTTGGAAATGATACGTGCCAATTTTATGCAGTCCGTCTTAGAAAATTCTCAGGAGCCATTGTGTCATTTGCAGTCTTATGCATTTTGGTGCTGTAAACCCACCCCTGCATAAATGAATTAGGTTGATTACACACAATTCATGAATAAATTGTGTTGCAGCATGTGCTAGGTGTGAGGGCCTCAAAGGATGCCTCGTGCAAAGCATTTTGTGACCTAAAAAGATGATGCGACCTTGTATTGGTGCAGTGCACTGAAACCGGTTTGCACATGTTTTAAATTAAATGGAGATTACGCCACTGTACGCTCAGTGGGAAATAGCTAGCAGGCAGCTGCGCACCTTGCTGCTGGATGCAGAATCTGTCCCGCTTTTAATCAATGTGACTGCTTTCCTATGAGGAATAAACTGAATATCATTACCCATAAACTTAACTGAACTCAGTGCTCACCCACATTAATATTAATTTAGCAGAAAGAGGTTGTTGCACTGGGATAACTACGAGGTTTTCATTAGATGTAAGTAAAAGCTCATGCATATATATTTCAATAAATCAACTTTCCCCCGGCCGTCTGACGGGTGCCAGCGGAGGATGACTTAGCCATTAGAAAGGTGAATGTTTAATAAGACTCCTAAGAATGAGTACACTGCAAAGGAATTTAAAAGAAAGATGTTTTGGTGGTTTATTGTGCATATTTTATGTTACATTTCATTTATATTTATTTTTTTATACACATTTATATATATATATATATATACAGCTCTGGAAAAAATTTAGAGACCACTCCAAGTTCAGAAATCAATGTTAAGTGGTCTCTTAATTTTTTCCAGAGCTGTATATAAACAGACAGACACACACACATTCAGCATATATTGTATTGCAAAACTGAATAGTAACATAAATGTCCAACTGACTGCTGCATTTTGAAAATGGTTTTCTCTCCTAAGAGACATGCTTCTCAATTACCCGTGCCCTCTGCTGAAGCCTTTATTATCCTATCCCATTGAAAGCATGGAATGCCCAGGAAATGCCTTGGCCTCAAGCTGTCTTGTCACTATTTTGCCATCCATCTATTCTAGAGCCCGGTGAAAACCCTGCAGCGCTGCTGATTGGAGGCTCGGATAATATTATAATCACAGCCCTAAATGGATCCCGCCTGCAAACCCTCAAACAACTGGACTCAAATGGGACTCATGGCTTGGATTTTAACCACAAAGAAGAATCAGTATGCTGGGTCACATCCTCAGAGTCCTCCGGACAACTCCGGTGTGCCAGGATGAGGAAAGCAAGTGGCTTCACTAAAGAACAGGAAGTAAAGACTATCCAGAATCTCCACGGTATGGTTCAGAGTGTATGTTATACACTCCTGCTACATTGAGGTCATGGTGCAACAAAACTGATGCATTCATTTTGATGGGTGATAAGACCAAGAGAGATGACAAAATGTATGTTTGTATACGATTCAGAATTTATTTTACCTTTTAAATTCAAATTCAATACAGACAGGATGCAGAATTTGAATTCCAGTTTAATGACAGAGAATTAAAATGTAATGAAATTCAAAGAAATGCAATGCAGGAATTTTATTTTTCAGAAGGAATTACTCATACATATGTTAACATACACACAATATATTTTCTGGATATATTTTTTTTATATATCCAGAAAATATAAATGGTATTAATAATCATTATTTAAAAATGCTACCTATAGAAATATAGATTTAATTTGTAAGGTATGTATTTCATTATATTTAATACGTTCACTTTAGTTTTATGAGAAATTTCCTAGAATGCTCTAATTTATCACCAAAAATAATGTGAAAAGAATGAAGGAATGTTCTGATAGTATTGAACTTATTTTGGAGAAATATGTCTATGACGTCAACATTAATTTATTAATGAAATATGTCTGTTGTTTGAATTTAACAAATGTCTAATCATTCCAATTCAGTTAAAATTCATGACCTGTAAGATAGCTAATTCTGAATTTTGCCCAATCCTGGTACACTGAGTTTTATGTAAAGTACTAATGTGAAGTAAGAAATTTAAAAGTTCAGTAAATTGTCCTTTTCTCATGAGACCTCATTCTCATTTTAAACAAAACTTTTAGTGTAATACTGAGTTCTGCTTGACTGCATAGTGCTTATCCAAGCTTTATGGATTCTAACAGAGCTTATCATTTATTTATCACTACATAAAGTGCCTTATGCACATTTGTGTAGTACATTCTGCAGTATGTATCCATTAAGATTCATTAAAAGATTCAAATTGAAAATGATTTATTACTCATTTAAGTCTGTCTGTTAAGTCTATTAGTCTGTTCGTTTTTGGTCTTGAATCAGAAAATAATAACATGTTCTCATTTCAGGATATTGATCCAAATAATAGCCTTTAAACCAAGAATTTATTCGTGACTTAGTTTCTTCATGAACTGAAATAGGCAAAGCATTTAGGTTATAGCATATTTCAAGTCTAGTGCAGTGCATTAAAAGCCTCTAATGGACCCCAAGTTTATGATCTTGAAAAAAATACTTGTACTAATATAACTTACTTTATGGGGCATGAAAACGTTTTGTTTTGTTCAACGTTCAGTAGACCATTTAGGAGAAGATGTCACGGTGATCGGAGTACAAAATATGATGGACACCTTTCATATTTTTGATATTTAATATCACCGTGCAGAAATGCTCCCTCGCGAGGATGGATACTGTGTGCGCGAGATTTGAGACTATTTAAATGCCATAGACGTCACAGTTACATTACAGTTACATTACTGCAGCAGCGCACACATTGTGGTGGCAGAAAAACAGTGGTAACAAGTGGAGGAAAACATGCGAAATCCACAGAATAATAGAAAAAAAAATGTCTTGTAGTGTTTTTGGATGTCAGAATCGGAATGCAGAAAAGAATGATCTTTATAAATACAGAATAGCGTGGTCTAAGACGCCATTTTGAAGCTAAACGCAGACGTTTATGGTTGCAAGCCATTAAACAGACAGACTGGTCTGATGAAGCCTGCGATGATTCCCCTACAATTAAAGCATGAATTTTATGTGAACAATAGATTTACATAATCACATATGTTGCATAATGTATTACAGCATGAAATACTATTTAAACCTATAGCATTTTACATAGATAACATTTAAATCTATAACATTTTTAATTCACAATTGACTTTTTTCTCACAATTGCAAATTTATGTTTTCCAATTGTGGCCTTGCAAATCTGAGGAAAAAAGGCAGAATATCAAGTTATGTATCAAATTCTGATTTTTCTTCTCAGGATTGTGAGATATACACTTGGAATTGCGAGGGAAAAAAGTCAGAATTGTGAGATATAAACTTGAAATTACCTTTTTTACTCTTTTATTCGTGGCTTCCATAGACTTCTGCAGAACTGTCATTTTCTGCCACCAGGTAGGCTCCGCCCACAAAACACATTATCATTGTTTGCAAACACCCAAATGGCATATGGCAGGCATTTTTAATTAAAAAAAACAAAAAAAAACATAATGCATAATGTTTGTTTTACTTTTTCCTTCTGTTTTGTTTATTATGCTAGTTAATATGCTTAATTAATATGAAAATAAGCTATTTTTAATTTATATCTAAAATTAATAATATTGGGATAAAATATTTTATATAATATATAGGTATTATATATTATACATAAATATGCAGATCAGAATTTGTTTCTGCAAACTGGCACTAACAACATTGAACATATCATTGAATATATCTACTGAAACCATTGAAAAGTAGCAATTATGCTATGTAGACTCATAATGTGCTTTCATGAATAAGGTTTTTCATGAATATGAATAATTAGCTATTCATGCCAAGAATTCTCAATGACTAGTGAAGGACATGCCATTAATGATATGTCGCATTTATACATTAGCTTGCTTTGAGTGAATTGACAAAACATTGACACGTTTTCCTTTGTTCCAGATGTTGATCAGTTAGCCTTTGACTGGCTCACAGGAAACCTTTACTTTGTGGATCAAGCAAGCGACAGGATATTTGTTTGCAACCAGTATGGAGATACCTGTGTTACAGTGATAGACCTTGACCTGTTGAACCCTAAAGCAATCGTTCTGGATCCTCTAATGGGGTGAGTTGAAAATGCACAAAGCGAGATTTGATCTTTGACAAGGCCTTTGATGATCTAAATCCTCTCACATGCATCACAATATTTTATCTCTGAATGTTTCTTGGCTGTATTGTTCCCAGAGCTAAATATTTACTCTTCTATTCGACAACGTCTGGATCTGCATGATTGTGCTACGACTCCCGCAGTCAGGAGTGTCATTAGTATTCCACGATTTATCCAGCATCCCACAGTCTCGAACACCCTTGCAGAAATCTGCTTTACACAAATTTTGCTTTGCTTTGACACCACAAAGCCACATTTGAAACAAGGGGTGGTGGATCCCTCAAGTCAGCATTGTGATTGTGGAAATGTTTCGTGAGAAATGAGTAAAGGAACACAAAGAGTCCTCAAAGGAGAAAAGGGCAGCATGATTATTCTAGTTATTAGCTGCTAAAAGGAGCGCCGTGGTAATATTCCCGGCAAGCTTAGAATAGGAATTCAGGAGAGAGTTTGTCCCATTTATTCATGAGAGTGCAAGGACAGGCAGAGCATTCTGTTCCGGGGTTTTTAATGAGACGCCTTGTGCCCAGTGAACCTAAATTGTAGCGCCTGTGTTCAGTAAGACTGAAGACTGCAAGGAGAGCCTAGGCCATCAATTTCTGTCCCGTTCTTCAGTGTGTGGTTGTCATCCTTTTGTTTTCGTGCTGTGACTCTGACAAAAACGAAATCCTGACTACCCTGAATGAAGGCTTATTTGAAAGAAATGACAGCCGTTTATCTCTCGGAGCCTAAATGCTGTGTTCTTTTTCTGTGATCAACAACACCCTCTGAGGTCTTTCAAAAACTTTCCAGAGAGTTTTAATGGAATGCACAGAGGGATGAATTTTCTTGAGTTGCGCCACTTTAGTGTTTGGCATTTTTGTGCTAAAGTGTGTTTTAGTGCAGACTGTATAAAGCAGAGAAGATCTGTAGAAATAAAAATCGATTGTACCCTAACTAAAAGAGCCAGATTCTTGTTTGTTCACTTTAAAACTTTTTTTTTTTTGGCCATTTTGTGGTGTTACCTGATTTGCATCAGGGTCATTCCATCTCAAATCAACCAAATTTCAGAAATTTCCCGGATCACATTTTTGATTTTGTTAATATTTTTTCTGTAGAAAGACAAACATAAATAGTGATGAAAGCCAAAATATTAAATGGCACAGATGTATATTTACTGAGTAATACACTTTGTAGAGGGGGGTCAAAATGAATGATGTCCCCTCATGGGATAGTAAAGTGTCCATCGAATGCACACTTCAGAATCTCGTCAGAAGTAGTAGGTCATCAGGTTACTTTTCGCCAACTGTTTCCGGACATATTACTCTTCTGGCATACTGTTTTTCACATACTATATAGTTAGGGAAGTATTAGATTTTGGCGCAGCATTGGTCTTGTATCCCCGAAATAGCTGCCAGGAGGCATTGCAAATGTGGCTGCCGAGTGAACAGACTTTGACGCCCAGCCATTTCCTAATGTCTTTGTTTGTTACTTGGTCCCATCGTGTTAACCCTAGGCTCGTCCAGAGCATCCGCATCTCCATGATGTACAAACCTTGTTCGTCTTTCACCTGATGGGCCAATGAACAAAAGAGCAACATTTGAGACCCGTGCTGGCAAAATGAGTCGGAATGCGCACATGCTAAGTTCGAGCAACAGGCAAAACAAGTGAAAAATGTAAATTTTGGTTGAAATTGAGGTTTCACAAAAATGAGTTCATTAAGCCCTCGTCTAGCGATCTCAATGCTCTAAATAGCAATTAAACATCTAAAAGTATCTTTATTTGTACGTTTTCTGAGAGGAGTACCTTTCCTTTGTCCATGAAAAAATGACATTTTTCTCTGCTCGCTTCTGGATGACTGGCGCATCACCTCAGCACAAGTTTGGTATTGTTGTAAAGCACAGCATTCCAACTTTGTGAATATTCATAGCGAATTCTCGATGGCATGCGTTTGTACAAATAAAGTGTGATTTTCAAACTCATGCTGATGTAAACAAAACAATCTTACTGGCACTGACTGACAGATCTGAAGCTCGTGCACAAAGACGCCACGATCCCGATATACACAGAATTACAGTAGACTATTTAAAAAAATCTGGGCGTCTTGGCAAGTATTCACACAAAAATTATTGGTTATGTCTTAAGTGAATGTTTGGTTAACTGTTGGGGAAAAACATCTGATGTGTAACATATTATTTATGTGTGGTACAGTGGGTCTTAATATATAGGCTTTCTGATTCATTAATGTTAATTAAACAATTGTGGAATCATGGAAAAAAAAAAGATGACTATATATATATATTTTTCCCCTTTAGATATGGGTTTTGACTTGATTTGTGCCAAATTTGGTGGTATTACCAGGGATTTTAAGGTTTGGTTGCTAGGTGATTTTGTTTTGGAACCTTCAGAAAACTTTAACTCGACTTTGCTGACTCTATCGAATTCAAATAGGTGTAGCTCAGTCATTTTTTGTCAGATTTCAACAAATCATACATCATTTTGGAGGATTTTTTAAAGAATGCAAAAAAAACCAATAAATCATTTTTGAAAATTTGCTCATTGCGACTCATTTTGCCAGCACGGGTCACATTTGTTTGAAATCTTTTGTTATATTATAAAATATTATCCTTCCTAATTAAAGGTATTAATTTCTTAACATTTGAAACATTAAAAAAATATAAAATTGCCTTGTTTTCAACTCTGTAAAGCTCTCTGTGTGCAGTACATATGCTGTAGGATACAGCTTAAGAAACATATGCTTCTGGTTTTGAGCTTTTCTCTTGGGTTCCCATATGTTTTTGAAAGATCCCCTTATTCACCTCGCATTGCCGACCTTAAGCAGAAAATCCGGTTTAGGAAAAATCTTGAAGTTGGCCCTTTTTACCCTTATCAAACAAGCTCAACACTGTTCCTCCTCCATTGACTGTGAATGTGCCTTTTTGTGTCCTTTTATGGTCCATTATGAGCATGTAATTGTACCAACATAAATGCTTTTTTTTTTTTTATACACGCTCTTGGTGCGTTTACATGAACATAACCCACGGGGAATGGCTCTCTCACATTTGTACATGCCCTTCAGTGCATCCAGCTAGTTTCCTCCCGGGATTGTGGGAGAGAAGCACAGCGGTTAAACCTCCAGGCTTCAGCAAAGTGCAGTTTACTACATTACATATCTGTTCTGCTTTTTTGGTCCTCCTCCTGTAATTGGCGAGATGAGGTTGGAGCTGCTTGTGTGAGGGAGACTGCGGAAACACGGGAGGTCTGTCAGCCTGGAGCGGTGGAGTGAAAACAAAAGAAATTGGGGCGGTTTGTGATAGTGGCTCAGCATGAGGCGCAGTAGTTATGGAAAGAGTTCACGAAACACTAAGTACCTAGTTTGTGGTTTTGATATATTTTTCCTTTCCTTTCCTATTTTTTTTCTTTCTTTTTTTTCAATTTCTCGCCTGCTTTCCAGAAGGAGCCTCCGTCCTCTTCTACGCATCTGGAGAGGCTTTATGTAAAATTTAGCTTTCTAATTTGAAACAAAAATCCCAGAGAGGGAATAAGGCTGAACTTGGTTTAACCTCGCTTTTCAAAGTCTAACTTAAATTCCCCAAATCAATTTGAAAAAGCAGGGTGAAAGATTTGTTTTCCACCATAGTCAGTGGAGAGTGTGAAACTTGAATTTGATTCAGAGGAAAATGAAAACAGAGCTGAGTGCTAATCTTAATACATCCACTATTCCAACCCTCTTGTTTGGTAATCTGTCTTGGTGAAAGAAAAGGGAGGCATTTTCTGTTCACTATTCTCTACAGTAATGAAATTCCCCTGCGGTTCGGTGTTTGGGTTGGACCATTGTGTCACCTTGCAGTGATTACTTAAAGTCGGGGTCTAAAGGTCTTAAACAGCAGATGAGATGTATGACTGGGTCAGATTGGTTGCCATTGTATTCTGTGGTTTGTCTGGGCTTATTGAGTTTGTTATCAAAACCACCAAACAAATAAATAAAGTATTGTTGATTTATCATTCTCTGGTCATTGTTATGTAGTATTAGAATGCAACTATTCCATTCACTGGAAGAATATTTTCTGCATCCATGTCTCATCTGTTTGTATTATTAGAATCAGATGTAGGAAGTATATACACAGTACAGTGAACAATGGGGGAAAATGTTTCATGGTTCCCACTCGTTCTGGAAAACCTTGAAAACCTGGAAAATTGATGACAAACTTTCCAGTCCTGGAAAACACATGGAAAATTAGAGAAAATTTAAAATGTCCTGGAAAATCTTGTTGTTGTCCTTGAAAATTATTTTTTAGAAAGTTCTTCAGCTGAGAACAAAGAGTTTATCACTGGCCAAAAACAATTACTGTTAGTTGCAGAAAGTGCGATGTTCAGGAATGATGAGTTTTGAAGTGAGAGTAGTATTTTCAATGATGATGTTTAGTTTTGTGTTGCCACTTGCAGCAGTTAGCTAATTCTATTAACTGCTCAAATGTATGCAGTAAATAGTAATTGGTAAGCAGCTACCTAATTCAGTAACTTGCTAACTAATAATTTTTATGCAATATAAGGTCAATAAGAGATTCATTGTGCAGTGTAGCCAGCTTCATTGATTATAACAGGAGTTTTCATAACAGTGCAGAACTTTGTGAGTTTCCACTGAAGTGATTGACAGCTGCAGTGATTAAAAAGGGAAAATCTGTATATAACCNGATGATGTTTAGTTTTGTGTTGCCACTTGCAGCAGTTAGCTAATTCTATTAACTGCTCAAATGTATGCAGTAAATAGTAATTGGTAAGCAGCTACCTAATTCAGTAACTTGCTAACTAATAATTTTTATGCAATATAAGGTCAATAAGAGATTCATTGTGCAGTGTAGCCAGCTTCATTGATTATAACAGGAGTTTTCATAACAGTGCAGAACTTTGTGAGTTTCCACTGAAGTGATTGACAGCTGCAGTGATTAAAAAGGGAAAATCTGTATATAACCCGTTTGCAATTTGAAAAAAAAAAAAAGTTTTTCATGCTGCTAAGTATACACACTGCAAAGTTTTGGGAATGACTAACTTATTTAAATGCGGGATTGAAACCAAAATTATATTGATTGACATGGTGATAACCAGCATTGGACGGGACAGAAAATTATAATGTCAAAATAGATTCATCGACTTTTGTTAAACAAAACATTAAAATAGTTTAAATATTTTTTGCTATGAAAAGGACACTGGTAACGAGAACAATTTGTCATAATGTATGATTAAGAGTTATATTAAAAACATATTTTATAGTTAAGTCATGGCAATAAACTATGGAAGCTTGTTTCTGCAAAATTCTTGCAATTGCAGGCTTACATAATTGTTATATAAACTCACAATTGCTTGATATAAAGTCAGAATTGCGAAATATATACTCACAATTGCATCTTAAAGTCAGAATTGCTTGATATAAACTTGCAATTTTTTGTTATAAAGTCAGAATTATAAATCGCATAATTGTGATATAAACTCGGAATTGCGAAAAAAGTCAGAATAGCGAGATAAAAAGTCGCAATTAAGTTTTTACATTTTTTATTCTGTGGCGGAAACAAGCTTCCATAGTATGATTGAGAGCTCATTAAAAACTGATTTTATAGTTAAGTCATGGCAATAAACTGTACGCCTTTTAAAGACTTGGAGAGCAATATGTTACTGTAGGGCATGATCCTTGTCTTTTATTCCTGCCATAGTAAAATTGAAAATGTCCTGGAAAAGTCCTGGAAAATGATCGCTGAAAAGAGTGGGAACCCTGTGTTTGATTGCCTCGAATATACAAACTCAGTTCTAGAGCACAGAGCAATTTACAGCATATGCACAAATTATGGATTTATTTTAAATTAAGCTTCATGGTGGTCCTCTCATTACCGTAATGTTTGTACAGTTCTGTTTGTGGGAGATATTTTAGACCTGTTGAAATTCAATCTTAATTATTAAATGTATTTTTTTTTTATTATATTAATTCTAATTATAGATTCTGGTTGGATGAGGATTATACATTTTATAAATGCAGCAAATTGAAATTATCCTAATGAACTATATTACTTAGTGGGAGAATATTTATTTTGGATGAATTATGATGCATGACCTCTCTTGGCTTATTCATTTGCTGAACACAAGTTAACATGTTAAATGTATACTATGCAGATTGAACCCTATGCGTCTATTAAACATAAGATGTTTTGACCCAACCATCCCACAGATTAAATGGGGATCAGTGGATTATATCATGGATTGCTGTGTGAGTGCTTTTCTTTATTATAATGCAGCAGAAGGAAGATACTGTACTTGAAGATACCTTATCAGCTTTATTCTTTTTTGTCATTTATTTTGGTGTTATATTTGACATTAAAAATCTGATTCAGCAGTGCTTGAATCTGATATGTGGCAGTGGCACGTTCAGAAAGAGACTGATCCTCCTGCTGACAGCAATGGTTCTCTATAGTCTGACCTTAGCAGAAGTTAAAAGGCCATTACACAGATACATATGCTAATTTGGAGGAGTTATATAGTCTTATACTGTATATTACATTAACCCAAACGGAAATATGAATGATTAACTGTATATATATTTATAAATAATTATACATTTTTAGATGAGTTAGATTGAATTAACTTGATGTAGCAGAATTAATACCACAATCAACTATAACTAACAACTAATACAATCACCTAACAGCGATCACTCATTGTTAATTGTTTATTAATTCTAAGAAATGTTCATTTATGTGGTATCTGCATGATTAGGGACTCCAGTTCATGAGCATGAACCACAAACAACTTTATGTGTGGCACGGACTAGATTTTATTAACTACTAAACACTTAGACTAATTTAACATACACACACATACATACAGTTTAGCAATGGAAAGAGAGCTGAAGCAGAATGCAGGAAAGCAAGAAGTTTGAAATTCAGCAGATCAACAGCCTTGACCAAACCATCAATTTCTTAGTTCTAACGCACCATCCTTTAAAAGGGGTAGGGGATACTTAATGTATTAAATAATGAGACTAAGTTTGACACTTGCATGTCTTCTCCATTTGAATAAAAGTGTCCTCAATTTGTTGAGGCTCCATTTGATCTTTGCTGATGTTGTTTTGAGGAGAGAGACCGTTTGAGTCAGTTTTGAGGCTGCAGCCTGGCACAAACTTAAGGGTCCTTAGAAGACTTCTAGCTCGGCATCATCTTCATGTCAGAATTTCTCAAAATCAGTGTGATCTTGTGATCGTGATCTTTTAGTGTGTGAGGATGTCACACTCTCGAGAAGTGAGTGAGCCCATAAAGAGTTATACAGTTGGAGGGAAAGTTCATGATATTTTGTCTTCTAGCAGGGTGTTTTGCCTATGAAATTAGGGTGCTAAGAGAAGAAATTTTAAGATTCTTATAATATTAATACATACCATAGTAGAAAAATATAATGTAAATGAACACAGGAAATTTAAGGTTGCAGCTCATAGATACCAAACATGCTATACATGTGATCTTGTTTAACTACAGTGTGCAATTCTGAATCATTCCTTCAAAAGTGTAGATACGTGTTTATACATTTCACGAGTGGTAATATATAGAATATGTAGGATTAAAAGAGTTTATTTGTGTGTTAAGTGTAAAGTGAATGAAGTGAGAGTAAAGCTCTCTCTTTATATTCCTTTGTAAAACAGTCTTATCTTGCTGATGTGCCTTTGCTACTATGGTAACCAGAGGCCTGGTTCTGCATCTGGGTGTTAGCTGCGGTTAGAACACTACCTCATGGTTTGCTTGTTGGGTGAGGGCTATTGTGAATTATTTATTTTAAATATAACAAATAATTGTGTGTCTGATCTGCCTCAGGCATATTAAATTATATTGTGATAATTTTTTTTTAGGATTCTTTGATGAATAGAACGTAGAAATAGCGAAAGAAGTGAAATAGAAATCTTTTTTAACATTACACATTTTTACTGTCACTTTTGATCAATTTAATGCATCCTTTCTAAATAAAAGTATTATTTTCTTAAACAAAAATCACACTGACCCCAGGCTTTTGAACGATAGTTTATATTATTTATTATTTAAATTATGTAATTTATTTATTTCGTAATTTTAAATTGCTTGTTACTTAACTGTTGCAGGATGTGTGATTTAAACATTGGAGCTTGCCAAATTGAAAATGTGCTTCAGTGTGTCAGTGAATGGTCTGTAGGCGGACTGAGTATGGTTTTTAATCCAAGAACAGCTTTTAACAGAACAATGCTGTTAATGTTTTTTTCATGGTATGAGTTGTTCTTTTTTTATGGAACAATGTAGAATTGATTTCTGTATTGAGGTCTGAACTGATCCAAATCTGTACTGGAACTTTGTACTGTATGTGTTACAGGAACCAATTATTTTTGTATTGTTGGCAGTCAGGAAAGCATCACTGTTACAAGGTTCAATAATTTCTAGCATTCAAAAAACAAAAGATTTGAAGAGGGTCAAGAATCAGAAGCCTTAGAGAGACATGTTTTTTCTTTTTTTTTGCATCTTTTACTAATATTCTAATCAGCTAAAAGTCTGACTTTGAAACATTTAATGAGTTCTGCGACTTCAGTCCCTAAGGGACAAATGAAATGACTCACAAGGAAAGGTTGATATTGCGCTGCAAAGAATTCTGGATAACAACAGACTACGAGATGGATCTGCCATGATAAAAAGCTCCTTACGGTGAAGTTTTTAATTTCCTTTATGGTTTATGTTTGCTTCTCTGGAGCAATTAAGCACTTGGGGACCTCTGGCTGCATCTGAACTCTTTCCTTGTTAGATTCCTAATTAAATTATGTGTTTGCAGTTTCATCCACTAGGTATCTGATGTTGTTAAAGCTAGAACACTCAGTCTAGCACACTTTGCATTCACTGGTAGACTTTTTGTAGCTTTTTGTAGCTTGGTCATCTACCTTAATAATAAATTTGCATACACAAAGGGCAAAAAAAGGAACCTTTTTTGAGCAGGGCTACTGTAATTGAAATACTTCAAAGGAAGACGGTGTCATTTGGTAAATGCATTTATGCATGTCACTAATGAGATCTTGCTTTAATTGGCAACATGTGTTCTGGGTGGAAACAAAAAGAAAATCGTATAGGAACAACCAGTGATGGAAAAAACACTGCTCATGAAATCTTGTTGTAATATGTGTCAAAGTAATGGGTACTTTTGACTGAATAGGAAAGAAATTCACCCAAAGGGGGAGGGGGGAAGCAAGGAGACAATTGTTTATTAATAAACTGGTGTTTTCTGAGTCAGTGTCGGCTGCATAGATGTTCTCCGCAGTACTGTATATTAGACGTGCCTCTCAAGAGATATGTACCTTCCATTAGGATTAGAGTATTGAGGAGAGTATTGTTTTCGTTTTTGTTTCATTGGTTCATTTAAAAGTAGAAATTTGAAGCCATGTCTGTGAGGCAAGTAGCCTATATGCTGAGTTTCATTTCATTTTTGTGGCGCGCTCCAGTTCACGGAGACTGAGACGGCAGAAAGCGCATCCTGTTTGTTTTCTTTATTTTACAAAAACACAACAATTTGTTGTTTTGTGAGTTTACATAAATAAAAGTAGACTGTTTCAAATGATGTATTACTCTTATCTGTATGTTCAAAATGACGGAGTATTTTAAGTTGTTTCTGCTGTTATCCAGAAACAGTGCAAGTGATTGCGTCGGCGCCTCCATGTCATGCAGTAAGCATGTTAATACTTTATCTTCCACACTCTGCACAAACACTTAGATATGCGCCTAATAATAGCGTGCATTTATCTAGGTTAATGTTGACATTAGAGCGAGCAGCCATGTAAAGTTGCTTCTTACATGTTTCAAATGATAAGCCATATTTGAGGTCGATGGATGATAGGCGAACGTTTGAATTTCCTGCCCGACGTATTGTAATTACCACAAGGACCTGCCATTAATGAGCTATCCCTCATGGACTGCGTGACTTAGTCACAGGGGGGGAAAAAACTCCACAGGAAGTGGCAAACGACTAATAACATTTTGGTCGACTAAGGATCTTCTCGATGACTAACGTTGACGTCGAGACAGCCCTAGTACTGTTCCTGTTTGAGCATGAAAAAAGTCTACAAAGGCAAAGTATAGAGACATGAACTAGACAAAGCATTACTGACAGACTGGGAAGAGAGGTGATGCAACAATGTAAAATATGTGAAAAAAGGTGTTTTTTGAACATTCAAGCATGAAAACCTATTCTAGTAGACCCCAAAAACAAAATCAAGACTTTGTAAAAGGGCATAATAGGTTCTCTTTAAAGAAAATTGCACTTTTCTTTCATGATCTCTTGCAGGATGCTCTTTTTCACTGATTACGGGAATATAGCCAAACTGGAGCGCTGCAACATGGATGGCACTAACAGAACACGACTTGTGGATTATAAGGTTGAGCGGCCGACTGCAGTGGCTTTGGACCTGGTGAAGAAGTTGGTGTACTGGGCAGATGCATATCTGGATTACATTGAGATGGTGGATTACAACGGCAAAAACAGACACACTATCATCCAGGGATATCAAGTGAGTTCTTTTTGATACATTTTTTTGACTTTGTGATTTATTTTACAACTGTTCAAAAGTTTGGGGTCAGTAAGACTTTTTAAAGTTTTTTAAAGAAGTCTCTAATGCTCTTCAAGGTGACATTTATTTGATCAAAGTAAAAACAGTACTATTGTAGAAATGTTATTACAATTTAAAATAAGTTTTTTTCTATTTTAATATATATTAAAATGTACTCTATTCCTGTCATGGCAAAATTTCAGCAGCCATTACTCCAGTCTTCATTGTCACATGATCCTTCAGAAATCATTCTAATGTGCTGATTTGGTGTTAAACAACATTTCTTACTATTACCAATGTTATCAGGTTTTGTTAAAACTGATGTTTTTTTTGTTGTTGTTTTTTTTTCAGGATTCTTTAATTAATCGAAAGTTTAAAAGAAAAACATTTATTTAAAATATAAATCTTTTGTAACATTACTAGTGCCTTCTCTTTCACTTTTGATCAATTTAATATGTCTGTGCTGTATAGAAGTATTAATTTCTTCCAAAAAAAAAACTTACTGACCCCAAGTTATGTATGTGAAATTAAAATTACAATTAAAAAATTTAATTTTAATAAATGCCGTTCAAATTAATAAATTAATAAATTCTTGAAAAAGACTGACCCCAAACTTTTGAACACTAGTGTATGTTGGTGGAATAAAAATATGTAGTAGCTAAGCAGCCCATTTGCATAAATGTTATTGGTCACTCTGCAAAATTTTGTAGGCAAAATTCAGTCATTTCAATAGAAGTATGTGTGATTGGGAGTTTCGCCTGAGAGTGAAAAAGTTCTCCACACAGATTTCCATCATTTTCATGTTGGTCATTCAAATTTTCCACGTCCACTAACAGAAGGCTGCTTGGTTTAAAAGTTACTCCTGTGTGAGCTGCATCTCTGCACTATTGACAATGGACATTGAACCTTTTTTGCTCACAAAATCTTGCAGAAATTCCACTAATGATGACCGCACTTTAATACTAGATTTTGAAAATAAAATATTTTGTTTAGGTATTGAAATGTGACTCAGACAGTTACTTGTCATATGCATACTCACCAGTGGTGATGTGAAAGGAAGTAAAATATTGTTTGTCTGTCGGATGCAAGACTTTAATCATCCCTGCTAGAGGAAAAGACAGAAACCAACACAGTTGTACACAGATTGATTTCAGGTATTAATTGGTTATGTCATTTATACCCAGCAGCTACTGTATCTGTGTGGCTTGATCTGCGTTTTAATTTCTCAAGCTAGTTCTTGCATTAATTAGTCTAAGTGAACACATGGGCTACAGAAGCAGATTCACCATTTGAATATTTTACCTGAAGTGCACTTACGAGGACAGTAATTAGGGATCATTATTATTCAAAAGTGGACCTCAGCTAAACAACCCAAAGATCTTCTCGCTGTCGGAAAGTATAGAAGGCCACATACAAAGAGCAGCAGATTATCGTATGCAGGCAGGTGTGGGTGCATTTGGTTTAATGGTGCTTTTAAATGCGATCCACGTATTGATGAGAGGTTGCTAACACATTTCATTTCAATCGCAAATTAAGGTGAGATTCTGCAGGGCCTGGAAACTGTATCTTCCATTTTTAATGTCATTGTTTTTCTGAGGGCTTCTTTATTATGTGATGACACCTTTTTATTTAGTCACCCTTTCAGGTGAACCCTTATTTTTATTTAAAGCATGGCTCATTCATAGGTTACTCACACTCCACTGCGCTAAACTGTATTCAGTGGTGTGCCATTTATTTTAAGTGAAGTGAAGTGAAGTGACATGTGGCCAAGTATGGTGACCCATACTCGGAATTTGTGCTCTGCATTTAACCCATCCAAGTGCACACACACAGCAGTGAACACACACACCGTGAACACACACCCGGAGCAGTGGGCAGCCATTGCTGCAGCGCCCGGGGAGCAGTTGGGGGTACGGTGCCTTGCTCAAGGGTCTCACCTCAGTCGTGGTATTGAGGGTGGGGAGAGCGCTGGACATTCACTCCCCTCACCGACAATCCCTGCCGGACCTGAGACTCGAACCCATGACCTTTGGGTTACAAGTCCGACTCTCTATCCAAAAAAAAGAGAGATTTTAAAGAGAGATAGCTCTAGCAAACATCATCAAAATGTTGCTCAAGAATTTAGTTTTAAATTATTTAAAAATAGGTAGCCTGTTTTCACCTCTGAGTTAAAAAAAGAAAAAAGTTTTTTGCGACTTTAAAGTTTAAAAACAGTTTAATTGTGACTATTTCTTTTAATTGCATTTTTTTTCCACTTGCAATTTTGATTTCACATACATAAGTTTGGATGTTTTGTTTGTTTGTTTGTTTGTTTTTTGTGTAATTAACACATTGCGTTGATCAAAAGTAACAGGAAAGGCCCTTCTTTTGAACTTTCTATTCATCAAAGAAAAGTGTTTCATGGTTTGCTAAAAAATATTAAAGTGCAACTGTTTTCAACATTGATAATAATAAGAAATGTTTCCTGAGCACCAAATTAATCATTATAATAGAATGATTTCTGAAGGATCATGTGACACTGAAGACTGTAAAACAGTAATGGCTGCTGAAAATCCAGCTTTGTCACCACAGAAATTTTAAAACATATTACAATTGAAAAAAATAATAATAATAATAATATTTCACAGTATTTCTGTTTTTACTCTATATTTGATCAAATAAATGCAGCCTTGATGAGCAAAAGAGACTTTTTTCATTGTACCGACCCCAAACTCTTTCGAATAATTGACTTTATTTTTCATAGTTGTAACTTTGCTTTTCTCAGTCATGACTCAATATCAAAGCCAAATACAATATGACTTATTATGTTACAATGTGTCTATATATCTCACAATGTGACTTTTTTCTCTTTTTTTAAACTTGATCTTGATCTTAATTTTTTTTATTTGTTTTCTCTTTGTGTGGAAACATACTTTCATATAATATTATTATGAAATTTTCATATTTAATGCGATGGATATCTGTGTGGCATACATACATCCACTAAAATTGATCTCAAATTCATTAAAAAGACCAGTTAATTAAAAGTAATTGCAATCATTTCAAATTTTAAGTGTGCTTTAAGTGTTATTTTTTCTTTTTTGTGTGTGTGTGTGTGTGTGGGGGGGGGG
>RJVU01050883.1:551000-561127 GCA_003731715.1 Anabarilius grahami | reverse complement strand
CTGGAGTAATGGTTGTATACCTGACTATAAACGAGAATAGCATTATATTTTACCTTCTGCAGTAAAAGTAAGCGAGGATGAATGTTCTCCCTGAGTTTAGGTGAAGCGCAATGCACATTTTAATGTTTGTGTATTTGTGGGCAGGGTTCAGTGGTCCCAGTCTGCTCCTGTCACATAGACGTCGCTTGCAGAGGTAGCATTAGCATGTAGGCTAGAATCACTGCACAGAATAGAGGTGTCCCCAGAGAAACACATGCACTCTGCCCGAACTTGCTGAACTGCCTGAATGCATATCAACACCATTCAGTTCACCTTCAGCTTATCTGGAAATCGGCACCCTTTATTCAGTAGTAAAGATTGTGGGTGTTACCAGGTCAAATTAAGTCTAATAACAGCTTTAGCTAATGACTAATTTGATTGTTGAATCAAAGGGAAATATCAAGGACTGTATCTGTGCTGTTCTGCTTTTCGTTGAGCTTGTTGAGAATATTTACCTAGCTAAATAACCTAGCCTTTGAATCAACCTGAAATAGTCAATGCTCCTTTTTTCTAGGTGGCCCACCTTCATGGATTAGCTGTCTTTGAGGACTACTTGTATGCAACTCGCTCTGAACCCTCCAGTGGAGCAGTGGTAGACATCTTACGGATAAATCGCTTTAATGTCACAGACCCGGAGACGCTAACCAGCATAGGAAATGCAAAAACGATACGGGTTTACCACAAGCTCAGTCAACCAAAAGGTAAAGTATGAGTGGTAACACTTTATTTTAGTGTTCAATTCTCACTTTTAACTAGATGCCTATTAGCTTGCATAATACTAGGATAATACTAGGATAATTTCCATTGCTGTTTATTAGTACTTATAAAGCACATATTAATGCCTTATTCTACATGAGCATATATAATAATAGTAATATTTTTTATTTAATGTTTATTTTAAATATTAATTGTATTAATATTGTTCATTTTTGCAATGTTGAAAACATATTCCAATATTTATAATATTATTATTTTAATAAATGATTAAGAATGTATTGTATTTTTAATACAATAATACATTCTTCAACACTATATATAGATATGAATATGCTAATTGTGAATGTGACACCAGTGTCCTCTCCTCAGTCAAGGGTCATGCGTGTGAAGTTGACCCTTATGGTAAACCAGGAGGATGCTCGCACATCTGTCTTCTCAGCGGGAGCTACAAATCCCGGAGCTGCCGCTGTCGTATCGGATTCAGCCTGGGAAGTGATGGGCAGTCCTGCAAAAGTCAGTCCACCATAGCTCACTGCCTTTCTTTTGTTCATTGTTGCTGTTTTTCTGAAATAATAAGATTAATAATAATAATTAAGGCTGTGAAATGTAAACCTGTAAGGCCTGATATATGATATAGTTGTGTGAAAAATCTTTTATTATTATTATTTTTATTTAAATAAAATAAATAAAACTGTTTATTGAGCATTTTAACAAAATCTAAAAAAGGTTTATGTTTGAAGCTTTGTAGTTTCCATTGTGGGGTGCAAAACATGCAATACAATGTTTATTGAGAGGTTTACAAATAAACGTTCATCAAAAGCCTAATGCATCATATTTGATGCTCACGTTTTAACACATTTTTTCAAGAAATTATTTATGGATAATCAAGTAATGTTGTTTCAGTCCAGTAAGTGTTCTTCTTGAAATATTACTACTTATATTCCTTTTTTTTTTTTTTTTTTTTTTACTTNTTTTTACATTTACTTTATAAAAATCAGTAAAGATTTTACAGCAAAAAGACACATGAACCACAACCTGAAAGTGGACTTTTTTAGATGGATTCTAAAAGGCCTTTTACTTAAAAAAAAATGTATAAACTACCAATTAGACAACAGAGGGCATGTAGTAGATCATGTCTACAGCAGGTTTTTCAGCAAAGTTTTGATCATGTTGATAATTCAGAAGCCTTAGAAATTTGCATATCAAATATGATACAGTGAATTTATAGGTTAATAATATCAGTTATTAAATCAAAAATGAATGTCGTCACATCATCCAAGTGAATGCTGCACACTGGTGGTGGATGAGGAGAGTAAATATGATTGTAAAGTGCTTTGATTGTACAGTAGTACATAGTAATGCGCTTTATAAATGCCTCATTCATCTCATATCAATTCTGTAATTCCTTATCATGTAATTACTATTTTTTTTATTGATTGACAGCTTGAAAAAAAAAAAATTTGTTCTTTGCCAACAAAGTGGAAAAAAAAAATAATTACTGAATGATTTTATGACGCCTAATGTCACATCATCTCAGCAGAATTGGTGATGGAATATTTGTTTGTTTTATTTGATTCTCATCAGCTATCTAGAGCTGGAAATTGAAATGTGTGTGTTGTTACACTATTAAGTGGGAAGATTGAGCGGTTCTGCATTTGCGCCAGTCTTGGCACTGACTCAGATTGACAGAGATGGAGATGAACTTTTAAGAAGATTGGCCCACATGGTTGTGATGCTATTTTATTGATTGCCTATAGAATGATTCATTACCACCATTACTGCCATTTCCATTCTGTTCCCCCATACGCAGATCCTCCTGATCAATGGACGTTTTACTTAGTTGACAATGAAAGCTATGGGTCAATTAATGGCCATCCTGAGTTAAGCATGAAGTGACTGCAATAATGAACAATACTTTGCATCCTGAGACGTTTCTGATTTGTACCGCCACCTAGATGTTCTACTTCCTCTCACTTCCCATCAGAGGAGAAGCTATGCTATGTCTTCATCCAATAGTCCCTGTATTGTTTGATATGTAGGTCTCAAAGTGCTTAATTGTCTTTAAGGTAGTGGAGCTCTTCCATTCAGAATGATAAATTGAAGTGATATTTGTGTGGTCTCACCCACACTGGTTTGGTCCTATGAGGAAGGAGGTTGATGTCCCTCTCTTTTCCCAGAATCTTCTTCCTTTCCCATTGGCCTACCGCTTAAGAGACAGACTGGGCCGCCCTTTGTGTTATGCCCACTGTGACTAGAGGTTAATTCATTTAAGCTTGTTACAAGCCCATGGATAACCTCAGCTTCTGTCGTGCGCCTGTGTTAATCTGACAACGGGAGATTTATTGTTTAAACAGAGTCCCAATGAACAAAAATATCATTGCTGGAGCTTGTCAAATGAATCCTCTCAATCAAGATAATTTTTGCCTGGGGATGTTAAGTGGGGCTGATTGCTCCATTCATTTCTGTAACTTAACACATCTGCCTGTGTTTGTATTGGGATTTGTAGATCTTTACACAACTGATATTTTATTTGGGCTCAAACTTAACAATTATACACTACTGGTCAAACATTTGGAATATATATATATATATATATTTTTTTTTTTATGTTTTTGCAAGATGTCTCTTCCCAAAAATGCAGTAAATACAGCAGTATTGAAAAATATTATTACAATTTCTATTTTTATATATTTAAAAATTTAATTTATTCCTGTGATTGCAAAGTTGAATTTTCAGCAGTTATTACTCCAGTCTTCAGTGTCACATGATTCTTCAGAAATCATTCTAATATACTGATTTGCTGCTCAATTACTATCATGGTACTTAAATATTAATAATCTTTCTTATTTCTTATTATCGATGTTGAAAACATTTGTGCTGCTAAATATTTTGAGGAAACCATGAAACAATACCATTCAAAAGGGTGGGGTAGGTAAAAAGGAAGAAAATTAATACTTTTATTCAGCAAGGATGTATTACATTTATTATAGTGGCAGTAAAGACATTTATAAAGTTACAAAAGACTTCCATTTCAAATAAATGCTGTTTGTCAAAGAATGTATCATGGTTTCCAAAACATTTTAAGCAGCAAGAACTGTTCTCAACATTGATACTTATAAGAACCATTATTAATATTTGAGTACTAATACTAATTTATAATATTAGAGCAGCAAATCAGCATATTAGAATGATTTCTAAAGGATCATGTGACAAAAGCATTCAGAAGTCTTAAATATTCCAATCTTTTGAACGGTATGGCATAAAAGGACTTAGGGTAACTCTTTCTATATGTGTCTTTGCAGAACCCAAGAATGATCTTTTCCTCTTCTATGGAAAGGGGCGGCCCGGGATAATCCGTGGTCTGGACATGAATGTGAAGTCAAGCAATGAGCACATGTTTCCTATTGAGGACTTGGTGAATCCAAGAGCTTTAGATTATCATGCTGAAACTGGAAACATTTACTTTGCTGACACTACAAGTTTTTTGATTGGACGGCAGAAAGTTGATGGAAGCAGTCGGGAAACAATTCTCAAAGATGGTAATTATTGTGATCATCTTGCTCTTATTCTTTTTCTACATACAAAGTTGCTACATTTTCTTACACAAAGACCCTGTTTACTCATGGAATAACTTGAATTCATGTAATGAATAAATCATTTAAAGAATTGTGTGTGCTTTTACAGATCTTGATAATGTGGAGGGTATTTCAGTGGATTGGATTGGGAATAACCTGTACTGGACCAACGATGGCTACAGAAAAACCATCAGCGTGGCCAGGCTAGAACTGGCATCTGAAACCAGGAAGACTCTTCTGGAAGGAGACATGTCTCACCCTAGAGCCATAGTGGTGGATCCTCTCAATAGGTACAGTAGAAAGAAGAACCATAACACTCAAACACACACCTAAATACGGATGTATCATACAGTGATTTGAAACTTTGAAACATACACAGTGACATATGATTTGGATAGAAGCATTTGTTAAGTGACTGTTTATGTCGACTTTCATTTGATGTAACTAGCGCGTATAAGGTGCATTGAGATTTAAATTCTGGATGAAACCTGATAATAATTTACATGTTATTGCTGGTAACCAATAAATGCCCCATATTCTAAAATATTCACTACTGTTTAAAAGTTTGAGGTCAGTAAATGGTTCATTTTTTTGTTTGTTTTTTTGTTTTTAAAGAAATGAACACTTTTATTCAGCAAGGACACATTCAATTGATAAAAAGTGACAGTAACTATTTTAAATTATAAAAGATTTATATTTCAAATAATGCTGAAAATTTCCATCCAAGGATATCAATATTAAGCAGCTCAACTGTTTACAACATTGATTAAAAATATTAATAAAAATGTTTCTTAAGCACTAAATCAACAAATTAGAATGATTTGTGAAGGATAATGTGACACTGAGTGCCTTTACATGGTCATGTAAACGCGGTAACCTGTTTTCTTTTATCGGAGTAAGGTCATAAATGGCTTAAGCATAAACCGGTCGGAACAGGTAGTTTTTTGGCTCTTACCCCGATTTCGCCTGGCATGTAAACGCATTAACCTGCTTTCTGTCGGCTTATTGAAGTGCGCATGTGTGATATGTGACAGAAATACATACTTAGTGCAGATTTAAATGCATTCAGACAGAGCGAGTGCTTTGCAGGAAAGGAAGAAGAAAATCTATCGCAAACACAGACTCTTTCAAGACCCAGAAAATTGTAAAAATGTGTTCTCATCTCTCGTGCGGCAGAAGTAGAAGTGGTTCAGTCAAAACGCTGCATCTGTAACTGCAGGAGAGAATAATATATGAGCCACAAGTTTCTCGCTGACATGTTGCAAGCTTTATTTAACATCAAAACTGACATAACATTTGTAATACTCTGAGTCAGATACGAAAATGATTGTTTTTGACGTCACTACAGGGAAATAAAACGTTATTAATAAAGTCATGTAAACGCGGTTAACTTGCGTTGTCAGTTAACTGGTTTGCATGTAAACAGAAAAAACTAAGTTATTTTAATAAGCTGATATTTGTTAGTTATCAGCTTACTGGTGTGCATGTAAACATGCTCATTGAAGACTGGAGTAATAGCTGCTGAAAGTTCAGCTTTGCCATTACAGGAATACATTATATTTTAAAATATACTAAAACAGAAAATAGTTATTTTAAATTGTAATTATATTTCACAATATTACTTTTTTAAATGTATTTATGATCAAATAAACGCAACCTTAGTGAGCATACGAGATTTTCAGAAACATTAAAATATCTTACTGACCCCAAACATATATTGAATAGTGTACAATTAAAACAATGAAAATCAGAACATTGAAAGACACTAAAAATTAAAGCTTAAACTAAAAATAATGAAATGTCCAATATTGGCCGATAAACATCCAATAAAGCCTGATACTAAAGCAATATTGATTCTTGACCGATATGGTTCCAAAATATCAGGCATCCATAAACACATTCTTTGTTGTTATGATCATATACCTTGTATTAACTAAAAAAATCTGGTTGAAATATGTTTGGAAATGGATTAAAAACATGAATAATACAGCATTAGCAATCTGTGATGAAATGCTCTACTCACTTCCCACCTGCCCTGAAGGAACAGTCCTCATTCCAGATAATGTACTAGCATTTGTTTACACTGCATGGTTTCAGAGGCGATTGCAATTGTACATAGAGTGGTGAAGCATGTATTTGCCAATCCATTCCACGCATTTCTCCATCTGTACTGGTTTGTGTGTGTGTGCATGTGTACCAGTAAGCTGACATAGCACGGTCAGTAAAAAAGGTGAGTTTGATGGCCCAGAGCCAATCTCATTATCGCCCTCCCTTAATGTGAGAGTAACTCATGAATCCTGAGGAGGTGCAGCTAGCCAAGGCTGAAGAAGCGAGATACTGCAACGAGGAAACAACCACTCTCGGCCCTCTCACATCCAATCACACAACCTGATCACTCTCTTTTTATCTGATTAAAAAGTACTTAAGTACCGAAATACTGATTGGTTAATGGTCATCAGATATTTTGGGCTAAACCACGTGGTATCTTAAGGGTGCTTTGAGTACTTTTAAATAATTTATTTTTAAATCTCTGTAAATAAACGGCTTATTTAAAAATGTGCACTTATCATTAAGTAATTAATACATGTTGGAATAGATTTTTGCCATTATTAGTGAACCCAAGAGGTGTTGATTGCTGAATTATCTGAAGAGAGAGAAAGCAAATGCAGAATAGTTTCATTATTTCCAGACACAATGGGTTCATTAGCTCAGAGCCATAATTATATTCATTGCTCAGACCTCACGCTTGTACAATTTATGCGTCTCTCTCGCATTTAATGAAGCTAATGTATCTTGAATGGCAGTGCTAATAATAAAATAAGCAATGGGCAATGACAGGAAGCTAGAAACTGTTCCTTTGTGAGTTTGTCAACAGATACTCACAAATAGGGTACGTTTGCATCAGTAACATGTAAAAACGCCAACTTATCTCCTAGTCACCACCTCCGCGTGTCGTTCCCGATGGGATAACTTCAGTGGTGTGGAAGCGATTAAAATCTGCATTAAAAGCATCGTCTCCTGAACTGCCAGCTCAGAGGATGTCATGCAGACTGCATGACTGCATTGAGAGTGGAAAGCTAAAGCTTTCTGGATCTAGCGCTCAGACAGGAAATGAGAAGCGCGACTCTTCTGAGGTGCCATTGATGTGTCCTGTTTTGACAGGCAGTAAAAAAAAAAAAAAAAAAGATTCAGAGGAAAAAGACTATGGTGGATGATGGAAATTTAGAGGAGATGTAAATTTTTGACCTCTCCAACAGGGCATCAGAGGATAGAGCACATGAACTTTGAACGCTGGCCAAAATAGAGTGATTCATGTACAGTACATCATACTTCAAAGCAAAGATATTTTTGTGTCGTTTTTTTTTTTTTTTGAGTGCAGTGAGTGTGATAACTTATCAAATTTATGATAAGTTAAAGGTGCCCTAGAATCAAATTTAATTTACCTTGGCATAGTTGAATAACAAGAGTTCAGTACATGGAAATTACATACAGTGAGTCTCAAACACCATTGCTTCCTCCTTCTTATGTAAATCTCATTTGTTTAAAAGACCTCCGAAGAACAGGGGAATCTCAACATAACACCGACTGTAACGTAACAGTCGGGATCATTAATATGTACGCCCCCAATATTTGCATATGCTAGCTCATGTTCAAGGCATTACACAAGGGCAGGACGTCTGGATCTGTGCACAGCAGAATCATGAGACTAGGTAAGCAAGCAAAGACAATAGCGAAAAATGACAGATGGAGCAATAATAACTGACATGATCCATGATATCATGATATTTTGAGTGATATTTGTAAATTGTCTTTCTAAATGTTTCGTTAGCATGTTGCTAATGTACTGTTAAATGTGGTTAAAGTTACCATCGTTTCTTACTGTATTCACGGAGACAAGACTGTCGTTATTTTCATTTTTAAACACTTGCAGTCTGTATAATTCATAAACACAACTTCATTCTTTATAAATCTCTCCAACAGTGTGTAACATTAGCTTTAGCCACGGAGCACCATCAAACTCATTCATAATCAAATGTAAACATCCAAATAAATACCATACTTACGCGATTAGACTTGCTGCATGACGAACACTTTGTAAAGATCCATTTTGAGGGTTATATTAACTGTGTGAACTTTGTTTATGCTGTTTAAGGCAAGCGCGAGCTCCGGGGGCTGAGAGCAAGAGAATTTAAAGGGGCCGCAGCCTAAATCGGCTCATATTTAATGATGCCCCAAAATAGGCAGTTAAAAAAAAAGAATAAAAAAAAATCTATGGGGTATTTTGAGCTGAAACTTCACAGACACATTCAGGGGACACCTTAGACTTATATTACATCTTTTGAAAACATGTTCTAGGGCACCTTTAAGAGATAACAAAGTGAGACTTCAAATCTGATCATTTCATATTTTAACAATTTAATAGTTTTTACATCACTACACAAAATGATTAGAATAATATTTAATTATTTAAAAATATATGTTTTTTATAATTTAATTTGATCATTCGAATATGCATTCTTCGTTGTAAATGTCAAATTCGGTTTTGTGTTAACTGTTTACACAAAGTGTATTACTTTAAATATCTTAATTATGACTGAACAGAATCAAAAACATTTTCAAAATCTATTTAACTCTTATTTTAATAATCTCTAGTACAATTTTTGATTAAACAAATGCAGCCTTGGTGAGCATTAGGGCTAGGACAGTACATAGATTCTCAATTCTGATATTTTCTCTCTGGAATCGATTCTGAGCTTAGTTTTAACAGCAGATGGCACTCTAGGCTAGTTTTTAACCGCAGACTCAAATGCTCACAAAGAAGAGTGCTGGACAGCGATCGTGTGTTCGGCTGAGTCATGTAAGTGGTTAAATATACTTGTGCCTCGGCTCAGAATGCTTTTATGACGCGAGATTAATGTAAACAGCCTACTGCGAACACCCTTGTAATTCGCTTCAACCTTTTCAAAACTTTATGAATGATTATTTTAGGTTTAAGTGGTGTGTGTAAAGGAACTGGAAGCAAGCAGAGTACGGGTGTTTCTAAAGCACATAGTGCCATCTACTGTTAAAAACTAAGTTCAGAATCGGTTCGAGAGAGAATCGCGATACAGCGGGAAATATCAGAAATGCTCCAGATTCTTTGTATCGCAAATCAAGAATTGATGTATTGTCCCAGCCATGAGTGTCATGAACTGCTCAGAGATGCAAAGGTTGAGGATCCAAATGCAGTGATTAAATGGTAATCCAAAACAGGCAAGAGGTCAAAACACATGCAAACAATCCAAAACAAACACCAGGCAGGAAACTCGGGTAAACAGGGTAATCCAAGTGACAGGCAAACAAGGAAATCCAGAAAACAGGCAGGGGTCAAAACCATGAAACAGATAATCTAAGGAGCACTCAGAAATGCAGTTATGACACATACAAGACTTCGCAATGAGTGATTGAGTTAATCAGGTTTATATTGTCAGAGTTATCAAGGCTGATGAGCAACAGCTGAATGCCGTGAGTGTTGATGAGTCCGGGCAGAGAATTATGGGAAATGTAGTTCATGAGGGAATGACAATAATCTGATGTGGAGTGCCCTCTGGTTGCTATCGAGTGCACTCCCGCTGATGATTGTGTCAATGAGATTTCTTTCAAAAACATGAAAAATATCTCACTTTCTGAAAGCAGAGTGATTAATTTATAAGTTAATATATAACAGTGATTTGAGTGTTTAAAATTTTAGAATTTTATATTTAAAAAATAATAATTTAAATGATTAATTTAATTTAAATTAAAATGTATTACATT
>RJVU01050883.1:538497-550939 GCA_003731715.1 Anabarilius grahami | reverse complement strand
ATTAATGGAATATCTATTAATTTAATATGCATTCTTCTATTTACATGGACAATTTGGTTCAAAGATATTTTTGGTCAAATATTTGGCAACACTTTAGTTTAGGGTCTAGTTCTCACTATTAACTAGTTGCTTATTAGCATGAATATTACTAGGATACTGGCTGTTTCTTAGTACTTATAAAGAACATATCAATGCCTTATTCTGTATGACCATATTCTGCATCCCTTTATCCTATACCCAATACCTAAGCTTAACAACTACCTTATTAACTATTAATAAACAGTAATTAAGAAATTATTGAGGCGAAAGTCGTAGTTAGTAGTTAGTTAACAGTGAGAATTGGACCCTAAACTAAAGTATGACCAACTGTTTCACTTAAATATCTTAATTAGGACTGAATAGAATCAATCCTTTCTAACCCATTTTGCCATTATTTCAATAGTGCCGTTTTGACCGTGTTGTTTTGACCCACCTGTATGGGCTTATTTATAGTAATGGGGTTAGGGCCCATCATTAGGGGTTGGCCATCTATCAGGTGAGCAGGTGGCATGTTGATCTTTGTCTGGTCTGCTGGATGGGTTTTCCCCCCTGAAATAACACCCACCTGTCCTGATTTCTTTATCTCTCACCCCCATACAGTATACATCTCTGTTGATGCCACAAGCAGCCTGTGATAACATGATAAGAATGAACTTGCCGACCTCAGTAACTCTTTTCTTTCTTTTAGTATCTTAGGTTCTGTCATTTTGACTTTCACGATTTACGTCAATCCATCTCCATTTTTATTTATTTTTTTATTTTTTTAATGCTCACTTCATTGCTGTCCTATATTCCCGGAAGCGGACTTTCTAAACTGTGGTATTTTTAGCAGGTCAAAACTGATTTTGTAAACTCCTACCAGTTCATAGTGCATAAACTCCACAGTGTAATGAAGTTCTTATAGTCCTAGCTTGATGCTCCAGTTTAAAGGATTAATGAAGCCTTCAGTGTCTCTATCTATTTCTCTGTCTCTCGATCTCTCACTTCCTCCCCTAAATGTGTTTATTTTTATTTATTTTTGTCTTTCTTCCTCTCTCTCTCTGGCCATTAGCTATTCCACATACTGTACACTATCATTCAAAACTTTTGGGTCAGTCAAATTTTTATTTTTTTAAAGAAATGTATACTTTTTTTTTCAGCAAGGATCAAAAGTGAATGTAAAGACTTTTACATTGTTACTATATATATTTGTACTCTCTATTCTTAAATGAATTCTAAGAAATCCTGAAAAAAAAAAAGTATCATGGTTTCCATGAAAATATTTAGCAGCCCACAACCGTTTTCAACAGTGATAATAATAAGAAATAGTTTGTGAGCAGCAAATCATCATATTAGAATTTACAAAATCCTCATCGAAAATAATAGAAAATAAACTGGTCGTATTATATTTGAATTGACCTCCTAAAAATGGTTCTATATTACATTATAAATATCACATATAACATTTTGTGAAGGTTAAAGACCTCTTTCACTGACCATTAGTTGAAAAAGAAAAATAACAACTATTTTTTAAGAGCCTCAGGCCCTGTTTTGTACTCTGCTCATGGAAAATGCCATGTAATCTTTGCTCATTTCGCTTAGACCCTGCATGTTGTTACATTCGGAACAGTGCAGGATGAGACTTGGAGCATGCTGTTTGCCTTCTGAATAATTCATGGGGTCACGTAGCCAACACACTGGGACAGAGAGCGCTTGATTCGCCCTCTATCCAATTCTGTTTTATGTGGTGCACATGAAGCAAGGCTTCTATCATTGATGAGACAGAAAAGCTTGCGTTGACCGCTGAGTAGTACTCAGAGGCAACAAATCCCTTAAGCACACTTACTAGAGAAAGGATCATGTCGAAACGTTGACCCAATCACTTTTCAAATATCACTAACCCATTGAGAGTAACAGTTCATGTTGGCACATGACCTTTAAGTATATCCACAACTATGAAAAGGAAATGTAAATGAGAGGACCAACCAGAGGGATGTCTTAATGTGGATGGTGGTCTTGTTTTCTAGACTCTGTTTGTCCTTTGTATCACTTTAACTTGGTGGTTAACAGATTTATCTCCAGATCAAAATGATTTCCGTTAGGTGTGTGGTTTGCTGCCTTTTCTTAAGCATATTTTGTTTATGTTCAGTGTACATTTTTTGACTCTGAGGCAATTTGTTTCAATCTGCTTCAGCTATGCACTTCCTGTCTTAGCGAGTAAGTTGTGATTGATATTCATGCCTGCTTCAAAAGTAAAAACAAGAACTATTTTTCATGGAAAACACTGACTGTGTTTTGGTTTTGGTTTTAGTTGGATGTACTGGACGGATTGGGAAGAGGATGAGGTGAACGACAGCATTGGGAGAATAGAGAAAGCCTGGATGGATGGATCCAACAGGAACATATTTGTCACATCTAACATGCTGTGGCCCAATGGACTCACCCTGGACCATGGAACCAGTATCATGTACTGGTGTGATGCCTATTATGATCACATTGAGAGAATCTACCTCAATGGCACTGGGAGAATGGTGAGTGAAATGTTGCTTTTCCATAGCTTGAATTTATTTAGTTAATTTCCACAGATTTTTTCAGACATTTCTCTTAAAATGTCTTGTAATTTAATATTAAAGGTTTAGTTCACTTCAGAATTAAAATTTCCTGATAATTTACTCACCCCCATGTCATCCAAGATGTGTATGTCTTTCTTTCTTCAGTCAAAAATAAATCAAGGTTTTTGAGGAAAACATTCCAGGATTTTTCTCCATATAGTGGACCTCACTGGGGTGCAATGGGTTGAAGGTCCAAATTTCAGTTTCAGTGCAGCTTCAAAGGGCTTTAAACGATACCAGACGAGGAATAAGGGTCTTATCTAGAGAAACGATCTGTCATTTTCTGTCATTTGTGGTTAAAAAGTATGTCAATTTTTATTTTAAATTTTTTTTTTAAATGACCGATCGTTTCGCTAGACAAGCCCCTTATTCCTCGGCTGCAATTTGGACCTTGAACCCATTGTACCCCAGTGAAGTCCACTATATGGAGAAAAATCCTGGAATGTTTTCCTCAAAAACCGTCATTTCTTTTCGACTGAAGAAAGAAAGACATGAACATCTTGGATGACATGGGTGGTGAGTAAATTATCAGGAAATTTTTATTTTGAAGTGAAATAATCCTTTTAAAAACCATTGTTAACAAATTTGACAGACCTTCCTAAAGCCTGGAAGAAAATTAGCATTTAGCTTAGATTCCCTCCTAATTGAATTAAAAAGTCTATCCTGTTTTGTTCTACAACATATATTATCCACAGTCATACCTCAAATGTGAATTATTTATCTAATAAGTTGCTAATAAGGACTACAACTTCAATGCTCATGTTTGCTAATAAGGACTACAACTCATCAATTAATCAATCATGTAATCTCAAATTTTTAAAGCACACAGTGATTTCAAAATCTACGTTTGAGGTCTGACTGTGTATAGTTAATGTTTCTGCACAGAATGGGAAAGTCTCTTCAAGTAATGTTGACCACAGACTTTATTTCACTTAGATCGAAAATCACTTTATAAAAACCCATTAGAAATTCCTGAGGGAACCCAGGGCAAATTAGACTTCTGGATAGGCCCACGAATTGACGTCATGACTGAACAGCTCTATTATTGAGACAAACTTTGACAGAATAAACAAGCTATAAAAAGTATGATGAATGCATAGCTTGGATAATTTGGTCTTACAAGATTGAATTTAATGTGAAATGAGAGTGTAGGTGGCATACTTTATCTTTGAAGCATTGAAACATTGTTGAGATCTCTCTTTAAACTTTTCATCCATTCAATTTCATCTATCAAACCGTTTGATATTAAAGAGAAAAAAAAAGGTTTATCCTCTACCACAGTTGTCACAACATTACATGGTAATATATATTTTCTTGCTATTCACTGTAGGTTGTGTACAGTGGCAGGGAACTCAATCACCCGTTTGGGATTGCACAGTACCAAAATTCCATCTTCTGGACAGAATACATGAATGCCTCCATCTTCCAGCTGGATCTGGTCTCTGGTGAAGTCACTCTGCTGAGAAGTGAAAGACCTCCTCTGTTTGGGCTCCGAGTATTTGATGCACAAAGCCAGCTGGGTAAAGGCACTTTAACTCTAAAAGAAAAGTTAAAGATTACAAAATGACACATTTTTCATCTTCTTTAAATAATATTTTAGAGAGTAATCATCAGAATTTTTTCTTTTTCTTTTTAATTCATACAGGTAAGTTGGAATTTAAATTGAATTGGCTAAAACAAAGAGGAATTTGATTTGCAATGACAGGAAGATAAATTTACTGTGTGCATGTTTTTGTTACATA
Organism: Anabarilius grahami; assembly: GCA_003731715.1. Classification (NCBI taxonomy): domain Eukaryota; kingdom Metazoa; phylum Chordata; class Actinopteri; order Cypriniformes; family Xenocyprididae; genus Anabarilius; species Anabarilius grahami. The sequence goes on along the minus strand of RJVU01050883.1, from coordinate 546,567 downwards.
TCAGGACACAAATTTGTATAATGACATGGGTATGACATAGGTATTACAAGGAGAGGGTGACTTATGAGGATATTACCCCATGTCCCCATTTTTCAAAAGGCTCATAAATAGGGTTGGGTATCGTTTGAATTTGAACGATTCCGATTCCGATTCCGATTCCTTGTTTCGATTCCGGTTCCTAACGATTCTCGATTCCGATTCNGCAGAGGTCACTAATAGGCGGACCGCGGTCCGGATCCGGACCCAGCCGCCGTTCTATCCGGACCCGGACCAATAACCCATAAATTATTGACTTGTCGGAGCGTTTCTATTTTAACCGCGCAGCTTTTCTAGCATCTANTGGTGTTCAGCGGTTTCTTCTTCCAGTCGGCGGACTGTGAATCGAAACTAGGAATCGAAACTAGGAATCGAAATTTAAACTTTTGAACGATTCCGGGAAAATCGCAAAGCTAGTCCCGGTTCCAATCGATACTCGATACTCGATACCCAAGCCTACTTATAAATCATACAGAATGAGATTTTTTGAGAAAGTAAAAATGTGCACAGTTTTCTGTGATGGGTAGATTTAGGTGTAGGGTTGGTGTAGGGCGATAGAAAATATGGTTTGTACAGTATAAAAACCATTACGCCTATGGAATGTCCCCACAATTCACAAAAACAAACCTGTGTGTGTTTAATCAAATAAATGAGGCCTTAGTAATCATATGAGTATATAAAAAAAAAAATCTGGAATATTTCAAGAATATTAAAAAATCTTACCGACCCCAAACGTTCCAGATATTGTTCATTTTATTCCTGAATGGTACACAACTTTGGTGCATAATGGTTTAATATTATCAAATTGTTATATGCATGAATTGAATACACAAAAGAATCTGGAGGAAAAATGAATCACATATTACATGGACTAGCGCATTCTTTCAGAAAATTCATAATAATTTAAATTTTTTACACACAGCACAGCTATTACAGATTTTCATGGCTTTAACTTTGATTAGCATAGACCCAACTGCAGAGCAGGAGCCGTACTGTTGAGTGGGTGGGTTTAATCTGGTGAAGTGGGGGCTAAAGCTCTGTTTAGAATGTTTAACTCTGTGTGGATGTCTGAGGCAAGGAGGGTTGATTACTGTCATCCTCCCTCATAAGTGCCAGTCACAACACGCAGAGGGAGGGACGCTACTCAGCGGGGCCCTTGCGCAAGCAGACAAGCAGCAAAGAGAACACAGGAGTGTGTTTGGCTCCCACATGTTTCTTCTCTTACCTGAGGGCGGTGCGTTTTTAGGAGAGCAGACAGTGCGCCGCATGTCAGAGAGACTCACTCTTTTGAGAAAGATGACGAAGGCAGCTGGGACCAGTAGACTCATATCATGTTTTAAATATTCTCATCTTAACATCCAACTTACAACACTCTTATCACCGACGATTTGTGACGGATGAGGGTGGGGGAGTCCCGTTATGTCATGTATGCATTTCCTACCCCCAAAATATGGGCTTTTTGACATTCTACATTCTCAGCAGAAGAGAAATTTCTTCAAAACGCTTGCCAGGAAAAAGATTAATTGTGTTTCCACTCTTTGGAGTACCACAGATTGGCCATTACAAAGCAGTTTTTATCTCATTGGCTCAGGCAATGCCTTTCAACCCCTCTCTAAATGAAACCCTATTATTGTCCCCATGCCTCAACTTAATAAGTGACAGTTTTCTCACAAAACTGTGTTTTTCTCCTCTTCTCCCCCTTCGTAGGTGTCATTGCCCACACAACGAATTATGTCTGTGAAAGGGAAAAGAGTGTCAAATGGCTCTCTTCTCCAATGTTTCCCATAATTTACTTGACGTGTGATTAAAAATAATGCCCCGTGTACCACCTGCATCCCAGAAGAGCAGGAAATTGGTTCTGAGTGGGCAGTGAAGAAGAACTTTATGTTCTCTATTTCAAGGAGAGACATTGCTAAAAGCCATAAAGGAATGAACACATAAACAGCTGTCCTGCCAGTGGGAAAGAAGATTTGTAGATATCTGTTGTTTAGTCCTATGTTTGTTTTTTAGGTGACAATGCCTGCCGGGTGAATTATGGTGGTTGTGGTACCCTCTGTTTGGCCGTCCCGGGAGGCCGAGTGTGCGCATGTGCCGACAAACAGCACCTGGACAAGAACAATGTCACATGCTCTGGTAGGCTTTTTAAAAAAAATATTATTCCCTTAGAAATAAATACATGGAGGGCTAGGAGAGCCACTTAAATCTCTATTTGTCATGTTGCAATGCTGTAATAAATAGAAAAGTAACACGCTTGACTTATTTGAAAAAGTAACACAAGTATAATGGTGTAAATTAAAAAAAACAAAAAAACAATCTGTTACTTTACTCGTAATCTCACCCTCAGACGACACATCAACCCAATACAGTGTTTGACTATATTTTCCTTGATTTTCTTCACCTACAAATCAGTTTTGCTGTTGTTTTGTTTTTTTCTCCTGAAGACTCTGCAGGTCAAGAGGAGCCCCAGCAGTGCAGAAATGATGAGTTTCAGTGCAAGAACTGGCGTTGCATTCGAGCCAATTGGATTTGTGATGGAGATGATGACTGTTTAGATGGCAGTGATGAGGAGGCCCACATATGCTGTATGTACCTTGTTTTCTTCCTCCCTGACTGGGACGTATAATCCCTGTTGTGCCTGTTATACTGAGCCATCAAACCACTGTGGCCTCAAGCTGTGTCATTTAGCATGCACAAAGTGTCATATATTTCTGTGATGTATCACTAAAATACAGAAGTTTTCGTTCTGTACAGCTGTCATCCATTTTATACCAGCCTAGTAACAAGATGAACACTGCAAGAATATCACAATATTAATTTACTGTATATATTTGTTTTAAAATGTTTCTTATGCTCACCAAGGCTGCATTTATTTGATCAGAAATACAGTAATATTGTGAAATATTATTACAATTTAAAATAAGTGTTTTCTATTTTAAAATATAATTTATTTTTGTCATGGCAAAGCTGAATTTTCAGCATCATTACTCCAGTCTTCAGTGTTGCATGATCCTTCAGAAATCAGTGTAATATGCTGATTTTGTGCTCAATTTAAATTTCTTATTATCAATGATGAAAACAGTTGTGATGCTTAATATTTTTGTGGAAACCGTGAAACTGAATGGTAGTGTGGTACTTCCCTGAAATTTTGAATGGTAGTGTGAAAGTGAAAGATGTATGTATAAAATGTATATATGTGACCCTGGACCACAAAACCAGTCATAAGTTGCACGGTATATTTGTAGCAATAGCCAACAATACATTGTATGGATTTTCTTTTATGCCAAAAATCATTAGGATATTAAGTAGGGGTATGACGAGAAAGGTAGCTCACGAGACAAGACGAGACTCGAGATTGAGTTCAAGAGAACGAGACGAGACAAGATTTTTACACACTATTTTTAAGAAATCCTCAATGGTGAAATACATGACTAGAAAAATATTCTGCAGGTGTATTTGAAACGTTTTTACTAATCATCTTGTAATGAATGTCATTTCAGTTCTACTTTCTGAGTATGAATTATTATATGCAGTAAAAGACAACAATACTCAAGTACTGTAAAAGGTTTTGCCACAAACTCAACTGACTGACTTCTCTTCTGTATGATTTCAGTCTCTTCAGACTTCAGAGCTTCTACAACTTTTGACCTCCTAACTGAACTGATCATAGAAATAAAAACTTTATAAATAAAAATGGTAACACTTTACAATAAGGTATCATTTATTAACATTAATGTATTAACCAACATCAACTAACAATGAGCAATATATTTGCTACAGTATTTATTAATCTTTGTTTATGTTAGTTAATAAAAATAGTCATTCATTGTTAGTTCATGATAGTTCACAGTGCATTAACTAATGTTAACAAATGAAACCTTACTGTTTGTGCTTAATAAGATTAAGAGAAAACTGTTATTCATTTTTATGGTAACACTTTACAATAAGTGCAACCATAATCACACTCTCTCAATATTCAAAGAGCAAATAAGAACACATTTTTCTTTGATACAGAGCTAAGAGATGGTTACAACTACACTGCCCAGCCTAAAATAGCTTTCATATATTGAGAGATATTTGTATTCATCAGGGAGCCGCTTTCAAAATGCGGGGTCTTGAAATCGCGTTTGAATGCGCCCTCGCGTTTACTTTCCCTTTCGCGAATGCGCGTACTCTGTAAATATGGAGCGGCGACGACCGTTATCCAACTGAATTAAATATTTTTTATTTAAATACAAAGCAAAACGACAGCGGAGGCGTAATGTAAACGTAGCGGTGGCATATTCTTTCCTAATCATCCTAACACTCTGTCATGGCAATATCACGAGACTACTTTTCGCCTCGACTAGAAATCTCGTCACATTTTAATCTCACGAGATCTCGTCACACCCCTAATATTAAGTAAAGATCATGTTCCATGATGATATTTTTTAAATTTTCTACCGTAAATAAATAAATAAATTATTTTCATGAGTAGATATGCATTGCTAAGGACTTAATTTGTACATCTTTAAAGATGATTTTCTCAATATGTTGATTTTTTTTTTTTTTTGCACCCTCAGATTCCAGATTTTCAAATAGTTGTATCTCGGCCAAATATTGTCCTATCCTAACAAACCATGCATCAATAGAAAGCTTATTTATTCAGCTTTATCCCCTTATGACTGGTCTAGGGTCACATATAAATAGAGGTGACAAGAAAAACTAAGTGGCAAGAAAAACATGAAAGTAGCAAAGGTATACAAGGTATACATGAAAGTATAGAAAACATCTAAATATGAACAAGCAGGCTGTTTGCATGTAATTTGTTGAAAATTAACAAGTTGCTAATTGATATCTCAGGAAATGATATCCCAGTATCAAAATGTTCTCCCACGCACTGCATCCCACTGCACAATCAGCTCATGAGCTAATCGATAAGATAAGCACCATGTTAAAACGTTGGGGGCTGAGTCATTTTTCACTATGAGAAATACTCTAACGTGATGTTCTGCCAGAATTATCAGAATTGCAAAATCAATTTTCTGCTTTGCTGGGATGTCCTATAGTTTAATACGCCTGAAACTTTATTGCCTGATCCCACTTGAATCCGGTTTTCCATTTCATCTGTTACTCATTGTCTGTTGGGTATGCGCTGAGTATCCAGGGTTGTGAGTAATGGAAGGCTCTGTTATTAAATAGAGCAAATAGTAGAGGAAAACACAGGCAGTACTTTAAATAAACTCAAATGCCTGAGGGCAAATGCATATTTTTGAGATAAATGTGAAGCTAGCTCAGGAGAATAGATGAATAGCACAATGAAAAGTGCTGTGTCAAAACAAAAGTAGAGTATTATGCATATGAAGTCACTTATATGTAGAGTGGGCTGTCAGCAGTATAACAAAACATGTCAACACCACCCCCCACCTGCCAAAAAAACAAAAACAATAACAAAAAATGTCAAGCGTGCAAATGGTTTATGTTCTTAGATACAATATGTACTTTTTTGAGCAAAATATTTTCTGTTTGACAGGTTTTGACATTTTTTTGCTTCCTTTGTGCCTTCCAGCTAACCACAGTTGCCCGATTGACCAGTTCAAGTGTCCCAATAACCGCTGCATACCTAAGAGGTGGCTTTGTGATGGAACCAATGACTGTGGAGATAATGAAGATGAGTCTAATAAAACATGCTCAGGTAGAACTCTACACCCTCATACATATTAAACAGATTCATCCACCAATATCTATCAGTCATACCACTAAGCCATTCTACAATTATTGTGGGGTTTTTTATATTTCAGAAATGAAACGTATCAATCATACATTAAACTTACTGTGCTCTATGAATTATTTTAATATTCTTTCTCATTTCAGGGTCACGCTAAATAACTGTAGAAACTAAAAACAAACATGGTAACATTTTATTATAGTCTTTTAACTAGTTGCTTATTAGTATGCATATTACTAGAAAATATTATCTGTTTTTTAGGAGGCTTTCAAAATTAAAATAGCAATGCAAATATTAATTCTAAGAGCATTCATACTATGCCAGGTTACAGTTAAAAATGTCTTAAAACATGGTTTTCAGTAGGAATTGTGAGCATTTCAGTTTTCATTTGCCATTGAAAAGTGAGTTACGACATCAGCCTCTGCAATTGTTTAGTGATTTATCATTTTTGAAATGTTGGCTTGTTATTTATTTACTGATTCTCATTTCGAGCTACCTTCTCAGGTACTATAATAGGGCAAGGAGCATTGACTTTCTTATGGGAGCATGATAATCGCTAAGCATATATGTGCAATGAAGTGAACTTTCTCGTTACGGATTGTAAGAATCACTTTTCCCCAACCTCCTTTATTCTAACTAGAGTAACACCTGGCCTGTTTCCAAAAGTTAACACTTTTTCACTACTTTAAGTGCTGTAAGATCAATGGAAGGGAAGAACAGATGTGATAAATGCTGTCAACAGTCTGACATCCCTCTGTTAAAGCCGGAGAAGTCTCAGGCCTTTGTTGACTTGGCAGAAGCCGTTAGAGCAAAGCGATGTGGAACACAAGTGATTATACTGAATCAGTGAAGAGCTGAAATTGACAGCAGATGTTAAAGCGATTTAATATTTCATGATTCAAGATGATCTGAAGCAGAGAATTGCTTGAATTGGCTGTAAAATAGTCTCTGGTGTATCAATGAAATTTTGATCAGTAAGCACTGAATTAAAAGATTGCCTTTTGGTGGGACTAATTCCTGGAGTCACACATCAGACTAAACCAGCTTAAAGAAACTACCCTTAAATTGATTTCCTCTTATGAGTGTGTTCAAACTCTGGCCCTTGTGGTTAGAAACCCTGTGGTTAGAAATCAAACTGGTGCAAGATTGATTGATTGATTGATTGATTAGATTCATTCATTCATTCATTCATTCACTTTAATATAACCAGTTTTTTTTCCCCCCAAGGATTGTATTTATNAAGATTGCCTTTTGGTGGGACTAATTCCTGGAGTCACACATCAGACTAAACCAGCTTAAAGAAACTACCCTTAAATTGATTTCCTCTTATGAGTGTGTTCAAACTCTGGCCCTTGTGGTTAGAAACCCTGTGGTTAGAAATCAAACTGGTGCAAGATTGATTGATTGATTGATTGATTGATTGATTGATTGATTGATTGATTGATTGATTGATTGATTGATTGATTGGTTGATTAGATTCATTCATTCATTCACTTTAATATAACCAGTTTTTTTCCCCCCCAAGGATTGTATTTATCATTATTGTTCTATTGAAACAATCTGCTAAATATTGTCTAAACTTTTTTTTTTGTTGTTGCTCAAAATTGCTAAAATAATGTTTAATAAAATCATTAGGTGGAATTGGAATAAAATTGTTGCATTCTTTGAGATTCGCATCCCAGATGACCACTGCTAAAAACTCTAAATGTCATGAATAATTTTCTTGTTCCCTTTATCGTTTTGTCTTTAGCCCAGCCATGTCGGGCTGGTCAGTTCACCTGTGGTAATGGTCGCTGTGTACCAGAAGCGTGGCGCTGCGATCAAGATGATGATTGCGGAGACATGTCAGACGAGTCCACATCCTGTGGTGAGTCACTGTCCTACTAGCTAATTGGCTTGGCAAAATTTACTGTGGTATAACTGGTGAATCTGTCAGCGCTGTCATCATCATCCTGCCTTACTTAGGACAAGTTTCTCTCTTCCCCTTTCCACCAACAGAGTGCCAATGCTTGTGTCAAGTCTGACCCCATTAAATAATTCTCTGCAACCAAACAAACTGAAAACAAACCAAAAAACAAGGAATGAGGCAAAGACAAAGACCACAATGTGCCATGCTTGGTCAGTTTGGCTCTCAAATCACTGTTAACACTTGTCAGTTCTGAGAGAGCATTGACTCTAGAGTATGGCTGTCAAGTGATTAATTTATTTAATCACAAATTAATCACACATTAAACTTGGCTGAGAAATTACCCCCATATGATAATTTAAAGTCGTTATTGTGTTAAATGAGAAAAGCATCAAACAGAAAGTACAAAAAGTACCTTTAAAAA
>RJVU01050883.1:507004-532177 GCA_003731715.1 Anabarilius grahami | reverse complement strand
AGCAAAGGGTCTGAATACTTAAGACCATGTGATATTTCAGTTTTTCTTTTTTAATAAATCTGCAAAAATGTCAACAATTCTGTGTTTTTCTGTCAATATGGGGTGCTATGTTAATGTGTTTATTTTAGCAAATGGTCTGAATACTTTCTATACAGTAGGTACGGAAAGTATTCAAAACCCCTTAAATTTTTTACTCTTTGTTATATTGCAGCCATTTGCTAAAATCATTTAAGTTCATTTTTTTTTCCTCATTAATGTACACACAGCACCCCATAAAAGGACCAAGTGTGAAAACACCGTTATTTATTGAACTGTTGTATAAAATCAATATCGCATTTGCACTCGTGCTATTTGGAACAAAAACAACATTCGTGTGACATTGCGCTATTGATATTGCTTATCTATATCATATTATATGAATATGAGACAAAAACTCACTGTGGCGACCAGGGCGGGCGAGAGCCGTGAGGGAACGGCGTGAGGCCGGTGGCGCGAGACTTAACGAGCTACACCTGGGAGGCGCACCGGCCTCGAGTCTCTCACGGAGGACCTCCGGGGGCATAAAAGGAGGAGCGACGACAGTGAAGGACGAGAGAGGACCAGGCCTGGACTTTACGTTATGTTTTATTATGTTTTTGTGGCTGGCAGACGTCCGCGAGGGTCTGCCGGCATTACTTTCGTTTTCTTTGTTTATTTTATATTAAAGTTTTGTTGAATGTTCGCCGGTTCCCGCCTCCTTCTTCCCGTATATACGAACTGTGTTACACTCACACAGGGACATTTTTGCCCTGATGTCTTACATTTTAGAGCCATTCCACCAGGTTCATCATCAATCAACTGTATTAAATGTCAAACGACCTACGTAGATCTGGGGCGGGGCAGGTGTGTTAAATGCTTTAATAATTTTAATGCATTATTTCCCATAACTCATTCATTAAATTAACATGTTAAATCGACAGCCCTACTCTAAAGGTATGTCTTTGCAGCCCACTCTTATTCCACCACCAATAGCTACATGTCAATGTTCAGACCCAAGTACAATGTTAACCATGTACATTCTTCTAGCCCCAGAGTCTGTGCTTTTAGAAGCAGAAAGGAAATGGGAATTAAACTTAGATGCAAGAGCTTTTAAGAGTGTGGCAGTAATGCCAATAAGAAATTCTCTGATGTTAAAAGCTCACCATGACTAAATCCCAGACCTTGAAAGCAGACGAAAGGAAATGACACTGGGCTTTGAGAGGAAATGACCCAGGAAAGTTACCACTGTGAACTCCCACAGTGAAATGACTTTTCAGAACAGAACGTAAATTCTGGAAATGCTGGGTAAGACAGGTAACCCTTTGAAGAGTCTCTCCTTACACAAGCAATCTCCGTCAAAAAACAATTCTTTGCAATCAGTCCGTATGAAAAGAAGGCACGGAGTCTGTTTTGTTGTTGTTGTTGTTTTGTTTTTTTCCCCTTATACTTTAAATAAATGCAAAAACTTAATTATACTTGTGTATAACTAAATCCCAGACCTTGAAAGCAGACGAAAGGAAATGACACAGGGCTTTGAGAGGAATTTCCCTTTTCTAACTGTTAAAGGTGATGGGTGTCATTTTTATTTTTTTTCTTAAGTCAGAAACTAATCTGACTAAACTAAACCATTTTAAAATGCTAGACGGTTGTTATTTATTTATTTTTTTTATAAAATTATTTTTATTTTTTTTACATGTCAGCCTCAAACCATCTCTAGCTCTCTGTCATGACAATTGGTGCACATCCTGTTTTCTGTTGACTATACACAAAAATCAACATTTGAGCATGTGATGCATTGCTTCCCTAGGGTCCCTTTACATTTATACATTTAAAAGGTCTGTGTAAATGCATCTTTTCGCGGTATCATGGTTTCATCATATATCACTTTTCCTTCCTGTCATTTTTACTCCCCCGAGAACAAAATTTAAGTTCTGACTCTTGTGCCATTATCATGCTATGCAGTAACAATGTAACTTTCTGGGTTTCTGTCACCAAATGTTGCAAATTGCTCAAAGTGGCATTGTCTTGGTTACCTCTGCTGTGTCTTAGGCTGCCTCAGTACACTCTTGCACAAACACTCCCAGTGTAAGCAGTAATTAGAGTGCATGCCTGACTTCATTTAATCGTAATCAAGCTGGGCCAAAAGACGTGGAGCTTCACTGGCTCCCACAACTGCACTGCGCACAACACACCTAACATGGTGACGCTTAGCTTGCTGTGTGCTAATTACCATTATCGAAGCATTTTTAAGCTTTTACAATATGTTTTGCCTTCTTTCAATATTGGTATTGCAGTGTAGCTGTGGCATTTTGGTATTAGCCATCACTGCCATAAAAAAGTAATGGTTCATCCAAATATGTGCATTTTGTCATCATACTCACCTTCATATCATTTTTTTTTTTTTATGTAAAAAGTTTGAACTGCTCTTTTCCATGCATTGAAAGTGGATAGTTAGTATTGCCAAGCTACAGAAAAGGACCTTTTGTGTTTCACAAAAGTAATAAATAATAAATGATGACAAAGTTTTCATTTGGGGGTAAAATTGACCTTTAAACAAGATAATAAAGTAATTTCCTCTGGATCTTTAGTATTTTCTTTTTTTTAGTATGAAAAATGTACGAAATGTTTACGAAAATGTAGACTATGATGTGTCATGTGACTGTCAGATTAGGCCTAACTATGCTCCAATTCAAAATAAACAAAATGTGTGATTTATTATCAAAGTATTCAAAATATAATGTAATTAATTTGATGATGATGATTAAATTATATTATTAATATATTTACAGTATGTAATGCATATGTATATAATGGTATTTATATGTGGATCATATTTAAATATCATTAAAATACATTTTAATATTTAATAATATTTTTGAAGCCCTTTTTCTCAATTTCAATTTAATGGTACTATAAATGTAAAATTGCATGTGATTTTAATTTATTGTAGAAATTTTTGCTTCTGTTTTATTTCATAGATAACAATACTGGCTTGTTGAAGTCCTATCTTGAAGATAGGATTGTATTATAATCTAAGAGATATGAAATTGAACTGCACCTGTCTATTCCACAGATTCGTATAAATGATTTTTTTCCCCCGTCAAATCAGATTTCACTGGGCAGAGTTATTACTCCTGCAGTCTCACTTCCTGTTGCTGAACCTGATCTATTGTGAAAACTGGTTGTTGAAAGTAGTAATTCCCAAAGTCAGGGGACTGAAACACTCTGTTGTGAAATTTAGAAGTGGGATTTACTGCTGTCAACAATAACAGCAGCATGTTCTGGGAATAAATGTTCAAATACAACTTCTTTTTTTATTTTTACTTTTTTTTTTATTTGTTGACTCAACTGTAATCTTGACTTGTAACAGTCTCCTAGATTAGCAACACTTCGAATGATAAGCTTTCCACTGACTTCTAAGAGTTCTTATTTGTGCCGGCAAAGGTTTTATTTGTGAGGGAAAAAAACAATTCCCTAAAAGTAATTTTCTCTGGGAAGCCCTTGGGATCTGTTATTTCTGAAATCTCACGTGCTCCATTTACTGCTGTTTGTGTTTTAGAGATGTCACTCAGTGGAGCAGAATTGCATCTAAAAATTGTGAATGATGCCGACACACATATTCTAGCAATTCTTGCTAAATTTAGTATTAATTTTCATGGGTTCTAACCCAATTACTATTTTATGGCCATTGTATGATGACTGTTTATTGTTCTGTAATGAAACAACACAAATATGCTTAATTTCAAAGTGTCCTAGGCATGCATTTTCATGCATTTTGTTGTTAGAGGAACTCTCCGCTTAAACACACACACATCTGGTTCACTATCCTTGTAGGGACTCTCCATAGGCGTAATGATTTTTATAGTGTACAAACTGTATTTTCTGTCCCCTAACCTTACCCCTAAACCTACCCATCACAGAAAACGTTCTGCATTTTTACATTTTCAAAAAAACATCATTTAGTATGTTTATTAATCCATTGGACCACTGGGGACCGTTGGCTGGTCCCCACAATGTAGGTGATCTCAGGTTTTACTATCCTTGTGGGGACATTTTGTCCCCATAATGTACTATAAACCTGTACACACACAAACATTATTGATGTTTGCAGTACAATATTTAACCAGAAGGGTAAAAATGACACAAAATGATATTTTTGTCAGTTACAGCTCATTAGATCTAACATTCTGCCCGCCTTAATCAGACACATAGATAATGCAGTAAGATTACATTTATTTGAATTAATGTATTATAGCATTTATTTAAAATATTATTGCAAGAGAGATGATCTTACCTCATTGTTGGTGAGAAATAGAATGTAGCAATTCAGTAGCAAATCTATTTTATTAATAAAAGTTGTGGGGCAGCATTAATAACAAGTTTCTGTGCTTCTGAATGCTTCTGTGTTGCAGTGCGATCTGTGCGAGTGGTGTGTGTGCTCGCTTCAATGAAAGCAGCGCATTAATATAGAATGTGATTAAACTGACTGGAACTTCCTGTGCATTAAACTGTTTTAGTGCAGGGCTTCAGACTGCGACTAAATGGTTGCATTTTGCAACCTTTTTTTGTGCCAGTGCAACTAAATTTTGTTAGANTCTTACCTCATTGTTGGTGAGAAATAGAATGTAGCAATTCAGTAGCAAATCTATTTTATTAATAAAAGTTGTGGGGCAGCATTAATAACAAGTTTCTGTGCTTCTGAATGCTTCTGTGTTGCAGTGCGATCTGTGCGAGTGGTGTGTGTGCTCGCTTCAATGAAAGCAGCGCATTAATATAGAATGTGATTAAACTGACTGGAACTTCCTGTGCATTAAACTGTTTTAGTGCAGGGCTTCAGTGCGACCTCTAACAAAATTTAGTTGCACTGGCACAAAAAAAAGTTGCAAAATGCAACCATTTAGTCGCAGTCTGAACATCAAACGGCAAACAAAAGTAAAGTGAAACAAAACAGCACTACTCGTTTGAGCTTTGCAGCGCGCTGATCTCGATCACGTGAGAAAGCTTACTACACGGTACACACTGCTGGGTGATCGAGTGAGAAAGGGTTCATGCAATTCAAGCACTTTTCAAGAACTTTTTAAAGTGCTTCACACTTTTTCCAGCACTTCAAAGCTCCAATTTTATTGTTATTTCTAATGTGCTGATTTGTAAATCTAAAAGTTTAAAGGTGAAGGAAAACTAACACTTCTAGGCAAACAAAACTTAAAAAAATACATTAAATTACCAACAGAGAAGTGCTTATTGACTTTCTAATGGAAAAGTAGGAAAAGTCTAATGAAAAACAAAAACTTCTTCAAATTGTGATTGAATAACACAGAAAGAGTGCTCCTTCTATAATAACTGAAGCTGTCGGTCAGTTCAGTATGGTACATTTAATAAGAGTAGTATATTTACTTTTTTCCCTACAAAAATGTTTTTTGCATGTTACTGTTAATAAGTTAACTTAACCTTCATCTCAATTCAAGCTCAGTGCTCTTTTCCAATGAATAACCACATAATATTATTAGTAACTGCACTTATTAATGCAAAACAATAGTAATATGATTAAATTACCTTTAAACAATCCTTTAAATTACCTTTAAAAAACAGCACCACCTTCTGTCAAACTTAGTGGCACCAGTGCCACTGCTCTCAAATGTTAGTCTGGAGCCCTGCCATGGTATGAATATAAAAAAGAGGGATTCAGGTAGAGCATCATCTTGATTAAAATACTTTCTTCTTAGCATTTCATAATATATGTAAATGTATGAATTGTAATCTATTCTATAACAAGAAGCTTGTTCATTCGGTCACTTCAAGCCATTAATCATACGTTATTACCATTGTGCCCATTAGTACAGCACTTAAGCCTGGGGTTCTCTAAGGGAACTGTCCATGTTCATGGTAATGTTGTTGAAACAAAATTATTGGTTGTGTGGGCTACTTGTATGATTATTCATAATAATACTTTGTCTGTTTAGAAATTAGTTTAATGCTAGAACAGTGTACAATCAAGCAAAGCTTGAAGACATGATAATATATGGCATAGGACCTGTTACCATACAAAAACATCAAAGAATATAGTACACTAATAACAAATGCATCATTACACAGCCATAATTACATTTCGTAAGTTAAAATTGTTTCATCTGTGCATATGCACATACCTGGTTAAATATGTGTGGGGGTTTCTTGACTGAGCTGAGAGACACTTTAAAGAGAAACAGATGTTGTTTCTCCACTGCATGTCATGTCACTGTTCTTGCATGCAGATGAGCTGTGATGTATTCACGAAAAGGTATAACGAGGTATGAGACAAGATACTTATGTTCATAAGCTTGCAGATTGCATTCATCAAAAAAACTTGTAAATGTGCTGATGCTTTTCCATAAACTAATCTTTATCTTTAAAAAAGAAAAAATCATCTTCACCAAAGGCACCGTGATCCACAGGTTAATAGCAAAACCTGCAGTAATTCATAATATTGAAACAATAACCTTTTGATATCTTTAAATCAACGCTATAGTAAAGCGCACAAACCATGCTATCGCATCGCTGGTGTTATTGCTTCCTGGTGAGCTCTTATTGCCTCTGACTGTTTTCCACTGCATCTATGAGGTCTCGTTTTCCCTTTGTTTGTGATTTCTTTTCATTAACCTTAGCTAGAAAATAGCAATAATTCACTGTGACATTTTGCATGACCTTCAGGGTGTCTTGGTTTCAGCAGTACTAGCACTAAACCCCCGTGGTATGAAAAAAAAAGTGCTGCAGGAGAATAGTTACAGGTTCAAAAACTTGCAAGAAACTATGAAATTTCCTGAGGACAAAAGAGCCTCCAAATTTAATCTATTAGCATGACAGAGCAATCTGTGCCAGGACAAACTTCTTTTGCAATTTTTCAAAGCTAAAAGCTAAATGAAAAATGGGTTTTCTTCTTCAGTGTATCAAAGAGACAATGATGTATTGGATGGGGTTCAAGCGTCAGGGTTTTTGTGGCAAACGTTTCTCACACTCTTTCTCTCTGCTCACAGCGTTCCCAACCTGCGAAGCTCTCAGCCAGTTCAGCTGCGCTAATGGAAGGTGCATTAGCATGAAGTGGCATTGTGACTCAGGTGAGTGTATCCAGAAGTAAGAAAATACTTTACCATTTGCTTTACTTACTCTTCCATTTAGCATGATGATATATTAGCCTATATTCTTGGGAGCTGATAAAAGAAAGCCCGGCACTTTAATTCAATTAAGTCCATTGATCCTACTGTCCAGTCTTTTTTGTTGCACAAGAAGTGCATCGCATTAATAACCATTAAATATTCACAGATTATTTTATCTGAAATATCTCCATTTCAGATCAAGGAGGGTGTAAAATACAGACCTCTATAATTTACTGCCGGCCCTCAAGGTCTGCAATACATTATTGCCTGAGTGCAACACTCGATCATCGACAACAATAAAACCTGCTTTTTTTATATCTGTTTTTCTTATTTCTTTCTCTCTTCTCTCTCAAGTCCTTTTTTTCTTTTGTTTCTCAAATGAGATCATTCAACCAAGGTCAGCATATGGAGGCGGTATTTCTTATCCAGGGTCAGGGCCTTCGGATACCTTGCTGATTTTTCTGTACAAAATGAGGCTTGGCGTAATTTGATGCCCTGAAGACTCTTGTTTGAAAAACTCCTGTGGTGCTGTCCTCTGTTTTTGTCATTTCAGTTTCTAGTATTGTGCAACAAACCATGAGGCACAACAGGGTTAAAGACCCCCTAAAGGAAAATGTGCCATTTTCTGGTACCAAAGTGTATGACAATCATAAAATCTATTTATTTTTATGGTATTTTGATGGAGCAACACAATTTGTGTGACAATACATGATAAAAAAAAAAGCCTTACCTCATACACTGTTGTTCAAAAGTTATTAATACTGGGTGATTCCGTGTCAAATCAAACAAACTTCCCCGGCACAAATGTTTGATTTTGTTAATATTTTTTTCTGTAGAAAGACAAACATAAATAGTGATGAAAGCCAAAATATTAAATGTCACAGATGCATATTTACTGAGTAATCCACTGTTTTGTAGAGGGGGTCAAAATTACAGTTTTCACCTGAGATTTGGAGCCAAATTAGAGGGGTGTAAAAATGACTTTAGAAAGATGGCAGTATCATTATTTTATTTTTACACAGAGAGTTGTAGGTCTATTAGTAAAATCTGCTGACTTTAGCAATCTTTGTTTCATTATATGCCAACAGTGACAGTTCAAAAATGGTAAAAAACCTTGTGTTTTTTGCCTCAAGTTTGCATGCCTGTAACTCAAGAAGTATTAAAGATATCTTAATATCCTTTTAGGACCTCTGGTTGAGTTAACACGGAATGACCCTTTTATTCAGCACGGAAGCATTTAAATGTATCAAAAGTGAGAATGAAGGCATTTATAATGTTACAAAAGATTTCTATTTCAAATATGTGATGTTCTTTTGAACTTTCCATTCATAGAAGAATCAAATCATCCAACCCATCCAACCCATCATGGTTTCCTCAAAAATATTAACTGTTTTCTACATTGATATTAAAAATAAATGTTTCTTGAGCAGCAAATCAGAAAATTAGAATGATTTCTGAGGGGTCAGATATTTCTCAATATTACCTTTTTGAGTAAATCTTTATAATAACTGCAAACTATGAAGCATCAGTTAAGCATTAGTAAATAGTTAATTAATCACTTATAAAGCATTAATAGACATTAGTTAGCAGTTTATAAATACAGCTACAAATGCTTTATTCTTGATTTATAAGCATATCTATAATGTGTTTAATATTTGTATTTTCATACTTTATTAATAATCAATTTATCATTTCTAAATTAAGTATTACATTATTTACAAACCAGTTATTTAGGAGTTGTCAGTGGTTCATAAGATCATTTAGGAAGTGTAAGTAAATGATTAATAAAATATTTAAATTTACATTTATGCATCTTATTATTTAGACTAGGGCTGCACGATTTGGGGAAAATGTCATATTGCGATTATTGAGGTCAATGTTGCGATTGCGATATGCGATAGCGATATACTAAACAAATAGTATCATGAGTCATCTTGCTCATCTTTGCTCATCTTTCTCAACTCAAAATAGCAACAAAAACAAACAAATGCACAGCGTTTTCAAATTAAAATATTTTTACAAAATTAAATAACATTTTTGCATTACTGCAAACTTGTTATAATCCCATTTAAGATGCTTGTTTCTTTACTAATCTGTAGTGGTTCAATGGATCGCAAAACTCACGGTTCAGATCACATCATGGTTATGACGTCACGGATCGGATCATTTTTCGGATCAGCACAAAAAAAAATTTGGATAGGGGGCAACTTAACTTTGCATTTATTACTTAGCCTACTTAAACTATTCTGATACCAGAGCATAAACTACTAGCCTAAGTAATACATTATTAAAGGCAAGTGAACAGACTGTAAAAAGAACAAATACTGTACACCAATCACAACAAGCATAGATAAATACGACATAAAGTTACAAATAAAGTATAAGGTCTAACTGTAGTATTAATTTTCAAGCACAGAAATGTAATAATTAAATGTAAAATGACACTGTTCACTGTATAAATTTAATATAGATTAATCTTTGTTAAAGCTGTGTTTTGTTGTTTGATTTACATGACAGACAACAGCAGGTATTTATAGGTTGCTGTCACTTTAAGAGTAAGACCCTATGCACGTTCACATCTGACAGATACACATCCGAATTCTCACCTCTTTCAATTAAGACATAACCGAATGTGTTTACGAGAATACTTGCCGAGAGGGGTATTTTGATTGACATAATGCGTGTATGTGTCCATCCAAATGCATTGAGGACCCGTTTGCTCCGCGTCCATCTTTACGCGTTCTCTGCGCTGCACACCGGGAAAAGTCGTGACTTGACCATGCGCGCCACACGTGCCACTGCCTAAACTGAAACTGACTGCTCTTCTTTTTATTAGCGGTGTATAAAATGGGCAAACAGCTCTCAGAAAATGGGTTGTCGTGTCCACACATGTATTTATTTATTTATTAAATTATTATTATTTTATTTCATAAAATCGCAGCATTTTGCGTCATATAATCACACAAGCTTGACATCGCGATTGCGATATGATTAATCGTGCAGCTCTAATTTAGACATGTAGTATTAGTTACTTAGTGTGTTCATAAATGCTTTATTAACATATTCTTAGTGTCAAAACTACCTCAGCACTAACTTTAAAACATTAGAGAACAGCAGCGCAGAAGATCACTGAACCTTTAAATCTCATTTATAAAAGCTTTACAAAGCATAAACAGTCCTCACTTTAGATGAGCTCACAAAAATAGTTAACTGACCACTTCTAAATGTTTTATAATTACCTGAATTAATCACGAATTGCAGTAGGAATATGTGTTAATAAAGCATTTATTAACACACAAAGTAACGTCTAGGTTACTATTGTAACCCCCGTTCTCAGAAGGAGGGAACGGAGACGTTACGTCGATACTGACGTAATGGGGTCTCGCTTGGGAGCCCAATCACCTCCAAGGATACAAAACAAGCCAATGGGAATTGGCCAGTGAGATTTACATGCCGGGCCCCTCCCCCGGCATCCGGGTATAAATAGGGCCGGCATACTCACCTTCATTCATACTTTTGCTTTGGAGCCGATCGGTTAGATCTTCCCTTTCATCTCCAAAAAGTGAATTTCGAATCTGAGAGAGCAAAACAGCTATTTTAATTGCTTAAGGACAAGTTCCTTTTAACAGCAATTTTAATTGCTTTCCAGTGTTTTGTTCCGGTGGCTGCTCGTGTATCTCCAGCTGGTGGGAAGGCACGCTCAGCGGTGGGTGTGACAGCGCGCTGCCCACAGGACAGTGCTACATCCATCCCTGTGTGCTTCAGTTGGTGGGTATAACTCGTATATTCGTCCGTGTGTTTATGGATGCGGTCGTTTCCTGACCTCCTCTGACGGCCACGATCGCTGTCTCACGTGTCTGGGGAAACAGCACGCTGAGTCAGCGCTCGTGGATGGTACATGCCCTCATTGCGAGGGTGGTGAAAGTCACGGCGCGCGCCCTGGGTCAGACGATGTCCACCCTGGTGGTCCAAAAGCAGACGGAGGCCATCAAACACATCTTGCCTCGGCGTGATGATGCCACCCATCCTCCACGGGCTGCGCCTCCGTCTGCTCCTCGCCGAGGGCATCCTCCTGCGGCTCAGGCTTCTGGTGGGTCGGATCCTTCCCATCCTCCACGAGCCTCCCGCAGGAAAGCGACGCCCCCTGCCCAGGCCGCTAAGTCTTCTTCTTCCTCCTGGAAGAAGAAGGCTAAGAAGCGGCCCTGAGACAGGAGACCCGGTGGTAGAGGAGGTTGCTCGGCAGGAGACGGTGACCGCACCGCTCCTTCCCCCAGGAGAGGGCCTGGGNGTGTGTTTCTGGATGCGGTCGTTTCCTGACCTCCTCTGACGGCCACGATCGCTGTCTCACGTGTCTGGGGAAACAGCACGCTGAGTCAGCGCTCGTGGATGGTACATGCCCTCATTGCGAGGGTGGTGAAAGTCACGGCGCGCGCCCTGGGTCAGACGATGTCCACCCTGGTGGTCCAGGAACGGAATCTTTGGTTGGACCTAGCTGAGATGAGGGATGCCGACAAGGTTCGCTTTCTCGACGCCCCCATCTCCCAGGCCGGCCTCTTCGGCGACACTGTCGAGGACTTCGCTCAGCAGTTCTCGGCAGTGCAAAAGCAGACGGAGGCCATCAAACACATCTTGCCTCGGCGTGATGATGCCACCCATCCTCCACGGGCTGCGCCTCCATCTACTCCTCGCCGAGGGCATCCTCCTGCGGCTCAGGCTTCTGGTGGGTCGGATCCTTCCCATCCTCCACGAGCCTCCCGCAGGAAAGCGACGCCCCCTGCCCAGGCCGCTAAGTCTTCTTCTTCCTCCTGGAAGAAGAAGGCTAAGAAGCGGCCCTGAGACAGGAGACCCGGTGGTAGAGGAGGTTGCTCGGCAGGAGACGGTGACCGCACCGCTCCTTCCCCCGGGAGAGGGCCTGGGGGTAAATCCTGTGTTCCCTTTTCTTTTTTTTCCGCCGCTGGCCCAAGGGTCAGCAATACCCACATTGTCAAAGAAAGAGCAATTTCCAAAACCTCTGGGTCATATAAGAAGGTCTGCGCTGATGGTGAGCGAGCTTCCGCTCCCTCTCTCTCAGCCATTCCTTCCTTCGCCACGGGCAGGGTCTTGGCGCCCCGGGGACGCAGAGCCTCCCAACGTCACCCTGCCCACTCGGAGCCATGTGAGCGGACTCCACTCACAGCCTCAACTTCGGGACGCACTGCCTCCCGGGTTGGGCCACAGTGCTCCGTGCTGGCCCATTGCCAGATGTTTTATTCGCTGACCGAGCGGACCCTCGGCACGGATGCACTGGCACACAGCTGGCCCCGGGGCCTACGCAAATATGCGTTTCCCCCAGTGAGCCTCCTTGCACAGACACTGTGCAAGGTCAGGGAGGAAGAGGAGCAGGTCTTGCTAGTTGCACTGTACTGGCCCAACCGGACCTGGTTCCCGGAACTCATGCTCCTCGCGACAGCCCATCCCTGGCGCATCCCCCTGAGGAAGGACCTCCTTTCTCAGGGGCAGGGCACCATATGGCACCCGCGTCCCGATCTGTGGAACCTCCACGTATGGTTCCTGGACGGGACGCGGCAGACTTGAGTGGCCTACCGTCCGCGGTAGTTGACACCATCACTTCGGCCAGAGCCCCCTCTACGAGGCGCGCTTATGCCATGAAGTGGAGTCTGTTCGTTGAGTGGTTTTCTTCCCACCGGGAAGACCCCCGGAAATGCCCGGTCGGTGTTGTGCTTTCCTTCCTTCAAGAGGGTTTGGAACGGAGGCTGTCTCCTTCCACCCTGAAAGTCTATGTGGCCGCCGTCGCAGCGCATCACAATGTGCTCGATGGCAAGTTACTAGGAAAGCACCACCTGATCATCAGGTTCCTCAGAGGCGCCAGGAGGTTAAATCCCCCTAGGCCTCGCCTCATTCCCTCCTGGGACCTCTCTGTTACCCTCTCGGGCCTANGAGAGGACCAGGCCTGGACTTTATTTTATGTTTTATTATGTTTGTGTGGCCGGCAGACGTCCGCGAGGGTCTGCCGGCATTACTTTCGTTTTGTTTATTTTGAATTAAAGTTTTGTTGAATGTTCGCCGGTTCCCGCCTCCTTCTTCCCATATTTACAAACCGTGTTACAGCAAGTTACTAGGAAAGCACGACCTGATCATCAGGTTCCTCAGAGGCGCCAGGAGGTTAAATCCCCCTAGGCCTCGCCTCATTCCCTCCTGGGACCTCTCTGTTACCCTCTCGGGCCTACGGAGAGCTCCCTTCGAGCCCCTTGAGTCAGCTGAACTGAAACATCTGTCTCTCAAGACAGTGCTCCTGACCGTGCTCGCCTCCTTCAAGAGGGTTGGGGACCTGCAGGCATTTTCGGTCTGCGATTCGTGCCTGGAATTCGGGCCAGACTACTCTCACGTTATCCTGAGACCCCGGCCTGGATATGTGCTCAAAGTTCCCACCACTCCCTTCAGGGACCAGGTGGTGAACTTGCAAGCACTGCCCCCGGAGGAGGCAGACCCAGCCCTTGCGTTGCTGTGTCCCGTTCGTGCCCTGCGCGTTTACGTGGACCGCACGCAGAGCTTTAGAAGCTCTGAGCAGCTCTTTATCTGTTTTGGAGGTCAGCAGAAGGGGAAGGCTGTCTCCAAACAGAGGTTGGCCCACTGGATAGTGGATGCCGTCGCTTTGACGTACCAGTCGCAAGGCGAGCCGTGCCCCCTTGGGTTGCGAGCTCACTCCACTCGGGGTGTTGCTTCTTCCTGGGCGTTGGCGCACGGTGCCTCTGTTGCAGATATTTGCAGAGCTGCAGGCTGGGAGACACCGAATACATTCGCGAGATATTATAATCTCAGAGTGGAACCGGTGTCCACCCGTGTGCTGTCTACTCGTAGATAGCCATGGGTGTTTGCTTGCTGTGCCATTTTCCTCGGGAGAGGGAATGCGAGCACTTTTCCCCGTAACAGTGAACCCTGTGGAGTTCCTCCTGCATCCTGCGGCAGCCAGACGCGGCGGAGGCATCCGGCGCTAGGTCCAGTACTCGTGTGTATGCCCAATTGGTCTGCCCTTGTACTGGGCTAGATGCTTTCCTGGGGTTTTGGTCATGGCTGACGTGGGAATTGAGTTCCGAAGCACTCTTCCCCGTGGGTAAGGAACAGCAGCCTCGACCTCTCCACTGTATTGCCCTGTCCTCTCCATCCCACTGGTATGGAAGACATTCCTGGGCTTATTCTGGGCGCTGGAGGGTTGCGAGTATGGGCCGCACTTGCATTGGGCACGCTACGGCTTGCCAGCATCTGCCTCCCTAACACTCGTAACGTGGTTCAGTCGCTATGGCGCTTTCCACGGGACCCCATTACGTCAGTATCGACGTAACGTCGAACGTGACTGACTGAATGAGGGAACGGAGACGTTACGTTCCCCTGCCATAGCTCTGATTCACCGCTGAGCGGCCAGATACCTATCTCGGCTCCTCAGCAAAAATATGAATGAAGGTGAGTATGCCGGCCCTATTCGAATGCCGGGGGAGGGGCCCGGTATGTAAATCTCACTGGCCAATTCCCATTGGCTTGTTTTGTATCCTTGGAGGTGATTGGGCTCCCAAGCGAGACCCCATTACGTCAGTATCGACGTAACGTCTCCGTTCCCTCCTTCTGGGAACGGGGGTTACAATAGTAACCTAGACGTTACTTTGTGTGTTAATAAATGCTTTATTAACACATATTCCTACTGCAATTCGTGATTAATTCAGGTAATTATAAAACATTTAGAAGTGGTCAGTTAACTATTTTTGTGAGCTCATCTAAAGTGAGGACTGTTTATGCTTTGTAAAGCTTTTTCAGGGGCAGTCGTGGCCTAATGGATAGAGAGTCGGACTTGTAACCCAAAGGTCATGGGTTCGAGTCTCAGGTCCGGCAGGGATTGTCGGTGAGGGGAGTGAATGTCCAGCGCTCTCCCCACCCTCAATACCACGACTGAGGTGAGACCCTTGAGCAAGGCACCGTACCCCCAACTGCTCCCCGGGCGCCGCAGCAATGGCTGCCCACTGCTCTGGGTGTGTGTTCACGGTGTGTGTGTTCACTGCTGTGTGTGTGCACTTGGATGGGTTAAATGCAGAGCACAAATTCCGAGTATGGGTCACCATACTTGGCCACATGTCACTTCACTTCACTTCATAAATGAGATTTAAAGGTTCAGTGATCTTCTGCGCTGCTGTTCTCTAATGTTTTAAAGTTAGTGCTGAGGTAGTTTTGACACTAAGAATATGTTAATAAAGCATTTATGAACACACTAAGTAACTAATACTACATGTCTAAATAATAAGATGCATAAATGTACATTTAAATATTTTATTAATCATTTACTTACACTTCCTAAATGATCTTATGAACCACTGACAACTCCTAAATAACTGGTTTGTGAATAATGTAATACATAATTTAGAAATGATAAATTGATCATTAATAAAGAATTAAAATACAATTATTAAACTCATTATAGATATGCTTATATACTGACATAACTGTGACTTCACACAGCACTTACATACTGTTGTTCTCATGTTGACTTGACTTGATTCTACTATTCTCATTTGTAAGTCGCTTTGGATAAAAGCGTCTGCTAAATGACTAAATGTAAATCTAAATGTAAATGTAATTCAAGAATAAAGCATTTATAGCTGTATTTAGAAACTGCTTACTAATGTCTATTAATGATTTATAAATGATGAATTTACTATTTACTAGTGCTTAACTAATGCTTCATAGCATGAGTTATTATAAAGTGTTACTGAGCATGGGATACTTTTTTTTTTAAAATAAATAATAATAATAATAAAAAGCTTACCTACACTTAAACTGAATGGTAGAGTATGTGGACACCATACTGTCAAAAGTTCTCTGTTGCAATGAGTTATTCTGATACTAATTATGCATGACTGTCCTGTATTTGTGATAATAGATGATGACTGTGGAGACAACAGTGATGAAGCAGGCTGCATTCACTCTTGTGCTAATGGCCAGTATAAGTGCACCAGTGGCAGATGTATCCCAGACCACTGGGCCTGCGACGGGGACAATGACTGTGGGGACTTCAGTGATGAAAATGTGACTTGTGCTGGTGTTGCCCCTGGTAGGACATCACTTTTCTCTCTTTGCCCACCTTATGGGACATGCATTTAGGTAATTTTGACTAAGTGCTTGCGGGATGATGCCAATAAAATTTAGCTCTGTCTGCTCAATTTTTTTTAATTGGTTGGTTAAGAAATGCATGGGTCAGACTGATATAGGCCCCTGCATTCTATTCCATTCAATCATCTGCACAGCATCTAGATTTGATTATATTAGATTTAACTTTGTCATTGTGCAAAATATAGAGCCAGTAAAATATAGTTGCATCTAATCAGAAGTGCAAATAGCAATAAAGCATATAAATAAACTGCAAATGATGCGTAAATGGCATTATAGTGTTTAGCAAATGATCTGACTGACATTACTGCCACAGACTGAAAATCATCATGTACCATTGTGTCTGTGTACCATCGCTGTCCAAACTTTAATCAAGACCACAAGATGGAGATATATTGGCAAAATGTAACAATGAAAAAAAAAGATTTGAATTTGAAAATTCAGAAAAGTTGTCTTTACATCTATCATTGCTGTCATTTTTGAGTACTCTTGTGGACATCCCTAGTTACAGTGTATGCCATATAAACACATCAGAGTAATCAAAGAGTGTTTAGAGAGGTCGAATTTCCCTGTTAAGTTCATTAAAAAACACATTTGTGTTCGTTTCTGTACATGAACAACTT
Source organism: Anabarilius grahami (assembly GCA_003731715.1). Lineage (NCBI taxonomy): Eukaryota > Metazoa > Chordata > Actinopteri > Cypriniformes > Xenocyprididae > Anabarilius > Anabarilius grahami. The sequence continues at coordinate 515,256 of RJVU01050883.1, read as the reverse complement.
AACCAACCTACCGAGTGATTTCCAGAGAATCTGTTTAACATGACTAATTAGCAGACTAACAAAGAGCCGAACGATAGCGATCAAGTCAGTGTTGCTTGTAATTACCTTGGTGCGATGTCCCTAATTTGGGCAACACAAGTTTAAAACTTTCTCTCTTTTTATACACTTGACAGATCTAATCTTATCTGAGCTCGCTAGGGAACCACCTTACAGATTTGAATCTTTTAATCTGCTGTAATTACCTCTGAAAGCTGAGGCCAAGTCCTCCAATGCTTTCAGCTCACCAGCTTGTCACAGAAATGTTGGAGCCATTCATCAAACGGGCTCCTGACAGAGGTTCTCGGCTCCTGTCCGTCTCTGAGGGTTTGTCCGGCATATATCCTTCCAGCGCAGGGCTCAGATAACTGCATAACACATGCTCTGTGTGTGTAAAGTGGAGGAGACAATGGTAACTCTCAGCATTAGCCTTAAGCAAAGTAGGGGACCTTTTAGTCTTTAAAGGTTGGTAATGTTACCAGCTGTCTTTTTTAGGAGCCCATTTGTTTTGTTTGATGGTAGGCTGAGGATTAAGGTAGGTTTGGTGTATAAAAATGTTTTTGGAGTATGTATTTAACTCCTGTCAATAGTCAGGGTTCAAAATGAAGCAGAAATTGATAATTGAGGCAGGCTATATAAAGAAGGCTTTTCTTTTGTGCTTGTCTTACTTTTGAAAAAAATGCTTGATCCTGTCCTTTGCGTTGAAAGCACACAGACACTTTAAGTATTTGCCAGGGTCAGGGAGAATATTTAAATATTTATTAATGTGACAAGAGGAAATCTTTAAGTATACTTGATACATCTCAGCAAGTTTAGCTGAAGTAGTTTGAACTGAAAGCATCTGTGAGTTTTAAAAAACGATTATGAAACCTTCTTCTGTTTTTTAACCTTTCAATTTCTAATTCATTTCTAAGGGCTCCATTAATGAGTCTTTTATTAATGTTAAGTATTAAATATTGTTAGAAAAGTGTTTCTTCTATTCCCAGTTGGTGAGATCATTTCAATTTTGTTTTTATTAGAAGCAGCATAAATTCAATAGTTGATTTAATTTTTACATCTTACAGTTGTAAGATGTAAAAATAAATTTGATTCACTAAAAATAAATTTGTTCAGGACTTCAGGACTACACTTGTTTTGCTTTACATGTTTTATTCACTTAAAAGAACGGTCTCATTTGTGCTGTGTAGGAATACAAATTTAAGAAAGTTAAGGGGCTCGCACACCGGACGCGAAGCTCAGCGCCGCGCCACATCTTTAAAATTCTAACGCATTGTTTTCTATTGTTTTCTGAGTCGTAGCTGGACGCCGTGGACAGGCGCCGATTGTCGCCTCCAGTGTGCGTACACTCATAGAAAACAATGCGTTTGAATTTTAAAGCGTGGCGCGGCGCGGCGCTGAGCTTCGCGTCCGGTGTGCGAGCCCCTTTATAGTCAAGTAACAATAACACCAACTAAATCTTTAAATCCCCATTAATTTAAATGTGACTCTTTTTTTTTTATGGAATATTGCAGTATTTATTATAATGTTTGTTTAAAAAATGTGCCCTCATAATGTTTCATAAAAATAACTTCTCCCAATTGCAACGACTTTTCCTCTCTGATTATATTTTTCAGCACGAGAGCAGGAAAAGCTGTTACTCACATGAGATCACAGCAATAGCAAACAAGGATCCAATTATCCAATCAATTCCCATTTGACAAAATCAAGTCCCGCCCTACAATTTGTTTGTTTTGTTTTGTTTTGTTTTTTCTCAATCAACAGGATGTTTCACTCAGATATACTTTCGGCCCATTCCTGTTCTCCATATTGATAAAATACATACAATCATTATCCAAATAGCATGTTCTCAATAAAGAATTCAGCTAAAGATATATCTGAATCTCCTGGTCTTCGCTTCTTAGTTTCCTAATTGGACTACACTGGTCTTGGTGGTGTTTGATTCACTAAAAAGAACCAACTCATTAAAGTAATTTGTTCGGAACTGCACTACACTGGTCACGCTGTATGTGTTTGATTCACTAAAAAGAACCAACCCATTAGAGTCATTGTTTCAGGAATTGGACTACACTGCTTAAGCTGTATGTGTTTGATTCACTAAAAAGTACCAACTCATTAGCATCATTGAGGAATTGGAACACCTCAGGATCAATCTTTTTTTTTTTTTTTGTCATGTCCAGCATTGCCTCCTGTGGAATGCAGTGGAGAGGAGTTTCACTGTCGTGCTGATGGGACCTGCATCCCTGAGCGCTGGCGCTGCGATGGGGATAAAGACTGTGAAGATGGCAGTGATGAAACCAACTGCAAGGGTGTTAAGAGAATGTGTGATCCCCAGGCAAAGTTTACCTGCAAAAGCTCAGGTAAGCCTACTAGGTGTTTCTCAGTACCAGTAAGTCTGCTCTGACCTCACATTTATTTTGTACACTGACCTACTGTTATATTTCTCCCTTTTTTTCAATATAACATGTATCAAAATTGTTAAATTCTATGAAGCAGCGGGTGATATTTTATACCATGATGTCATCCTTGAGCTTTCAGTTATCTTTGCCTCCTGAAAATTTAGTCAGATGATAAATCTAGCCTGTTTTTCGTTACATGGTGCAATCCTTTGCAATGCTAGAATTCGTATCCATCCAGAACAGCTGAGATGACTGGTGTAACTTGTGAGCTTGAATGATTTGTACTTCACAGTGATGTCTATTTTGGTAGCAATGCCATTATTCCATGTTCAGAGTTAGCTATTATGTAAAACTAAAAAGGTGAGATATGTTATTTTTTTTGACACTAGCTTCGCCGAATGGAAAATTAAGACATCTCAAGGTTTCCCAAACAATCCTTGGTCTGCTATTGCTTGGTAAAACAGACAGTCCCACCCCTAAGTCACACCTTTGGTTGAGCCAGTTTTGCTGTGTTGAACTGGATGCTGGAACAAACAGAATAAAGTTCTCATAACACTACAGAGACAGTGCTTACACTTTTCAAGAAATAAACCTATGAATATTGTAGTTTACTTGCAATTTTTTTGGAGAACTTGTTGAATGCATTGTAAAAAGATGTCACATCTCACCTCTACACATAAAACATTACATGCAGTGTTTCTTTTGAACATATTTTGCAGTAATTTGTATCTATCACAATTTTTTTCTCCACTCAGACCATAGTGAAATCAATCAACATGGGGCTTTTTGATGTTGCAGTTGCCCTAATTGTAAATGATTGCCTTGAAAAGACACCTAGCCAAACCATAAAAGAGCTCAAGAATTGTTCATTGTTTTGTTCCTATCCCTTTTGATGTCTAAACTGTGCTAAAAAAGCAACGTACACCTTTTCCGGACCACTGCACTGCAGACCGAATGCCAAATCCCATATCATTTTGACAGGCTCAGAAATAGACTAAAGTGTGTTCACCTGTTTATTTGTTCATGAAGGTAGACTGAACACAAGGGTTAAATCCTGGGTTTCCAATGTTGTTTAAAGGTTTGGGGTCAGTAATTATTTTTAAATTACAATTTATTTTTCAGTTATTTTAAATTGTAATAACATTTAACAATATTACTGTTTTTACTGTATTTTTGATTAAATAAATGCAGTCTTGGTGAGACTTTTTTCTTTTCTTCAAAAACATTAAAAAAATCTTACCAACCCCAAACTTTTTAACAGTAATGTATGTTCCATTATAAAAATGTTTGAATAAGTGTTGCAGTTTTGATAAAAAATAGTCTCTGAGGGTTAAATGAGCTGACACTTGCTAAAAGCTTCTGTTTGCATCTGACGTCACCCCAGCTTGATGTTCCACCACCTTTTAAAATGTACCCAGATTTATCTTTATGCTCACCCACAAAAAAACAAGTTAAGGCTGACAGCTTGATTTATTTAGAGGTCTGACTGAATGTTGTGTCCCAAGGGAAGTGTATTAGCAAGAGCTGGGTGTGTGACGGCGACAACGACTGTGAAGACCGCTCGGATGAAGACTCGTGTGAGTCCTCCGTCTGTAAGCCCCCTACTCAGTCCTGTGCGAATGACTCCAGCACCTGCCTGCCTCCCAGCAAGATCTGTGATGGGCGAAATGACTGCGCTGACCATTCGGATGAGGGCCCTTTCTGTGGTGAGTGCATGCGAGGCTTTGATTAGGGCCTCATCTTCTGTACTGTTCCAAGATTTGATTAAAAAAAATGGATCATTTCAACTCTAAATTTGGATTGGATGTTTGTAGCCATTCTGATTAAATGCACACCTGTGACTGCAAATTCTACATTGATGTGCCTGTGTTGCTTGGCAACTGTAAATAGATTACAATTAGGATTAATGTACTCTATTTTTCTTTGCAGAAAAATTATTAATTCCAGTTATTCTTATTTCTGTTAAAATACCAATTTATTATTATTTATTGCATTAGCAAAAACAAAACAAAACAAAAAACACTTGAAACTGAGCTTTACAATGGTTTTTATGTGTTTACAGTTAAGGTCCTCCTTTAGCCATGATAAAATCACTGTAAAGCAGTGTTTAATTGTATTATTTACACTTTATTATTAATATTTTGGATTTATTTTTGTTTTTTGTTTTTCAATTACCAAAAAATATTTTTAATAGGCCTGGCTTCTTGTGGTGTGACACTGTATTTGTATGAAGTTTGTATATGCCCCTGGATACAGTATACAATGAGTCATTAATAATACTGTGGATGTATTCCTGGAAAAGAAAGACTGCTAAAGGGAATTTTGTCTACAGAGCTAACAGACATGGTCTAAAAGTCTTTTTTTTAATTCATTCGGCCTTTAATCAATGCAAGTGTTGCAGTGCATATTTATCACTGGGTCCATAACGCTTGTGTTCACAGCCTTTATTCACTGTACACCCTGTGACTAAAGCTAATTAAACTGCTGTGGTATTACGTGAGGTCTAGTGCATTCTGCAAGAAATTTGGATAGATTGAATTAGAATTAGTCATGCGGAGTAGTTCTATCAATACACAGGAAGCCAAACCATGAAAAAAGGCAACTAACCAATGAGAATAAAATACCTGAGCGGTATAGATTTGGATCCATACACTTGAGCAAATCAATATGTATTGTGTTTATCTCTCCATGGGTGAAAAGATTTTAGGATGCTGTGTTTGTGCATACACGGCATGTCTCTCAGGGCTACTTGAATCTCTTTAAGTTGCATCTTTGAGAAGTGTAATGGAAAGCTAACACATGCTCTCTAAGCTACAGACACAGGGAAAAAATAAGGCCCTTCTGAATCAGAGCTAAACATGTGGATCTGTTTGCCTGTGAAGCCCTCACTGGGGAAAGTGTCTCCTGAGAGTCACCGATGTATAATTCTCTCAGAATGCGACTAGACAAACATTTCAGTGACTTTCAGTGCATTGCCAGCACTCACCCATGGGAGCCCACCGTTCATGTTTTGAGGACGAGGTGTATTATCTGTCTGACTAGACCTGCTTTTGGCTTGGGCCTCTCATTGCCAATTAGATGGTGCCAATGGACCTTGAGAGGGCTGACTGACTCAGACCAGCGCAGCAGGGCTCACTGCCATTTGTAACCTTTGGGAAGCAGCTATTCTTCACCTCCATATAGACTTCAGGGTCCCCTGTGAAGAAAATTCAATTCTCTCTTACGGCCGCAGAGGGGATCATCATAATCAGTAGAGGCAAAGAGACCTTGGAAAGTGTCATTTTCAACAAGCTGTTTTCCCTCCCCTTTGTCTTTCTCTCCTAAAAAGGACCAGGTGCTTCAATGAAAGGAAAAAGCTTATCCGTTAGAGATGAGAGACTAAGAGTACTGGCGCTTGTCTGATCCATTCTGAAAAGAGATGATGTATCAGAGACCCAGTTTTCATTTCTTTTAAACTGAAGAAAAAGCCATTTTCCAGCTTGAATGAGTTTGTTTGGCCTGCATAGCGTCTGGAGTCGGTCGTAATTCAGACCTGTGGATTCTCATTGTATCTTCTATACAATAATGTAATTACTTGCATAACTTCTTTTTTTGACACTTGGCTGATGTTGATTAGGTCAGTGTAATGGCATAATGGCCTAGTCAAGAAAGACACACCAAAACTTTTTAGGTGAAGAGTGATAAGCTTCTAGTCTTGTGCAAATGTTCAATTCCAAACCAAACCTTCTCTGTTTCAGTTCACAACTTCAATTTCTTATGCCAGCAAACATGGCTTCATATCACCAGCTTTTCAAACTGAATCTGTTTTTGTCCTCACTCATGCTGTTCTTGTCTGTTCCAGAGAAATGTTTGCTAGGTAATGGAGGCTGCAGTCACCAGTGTGCAGTGATCCCCAGCAAAGGGGTAGTGTGTTCATGTCCCACCGGACTCCATCTAGGCTCTGACAACCGAACATGCGAGACAGTGGACTATTGCTCTGCTCACCTGAAGTGTAGTCAGATATGCGAACAGCATAAGACCACTGTCAAGTGCTCATGTTATCCCGGCTGGAGCCTTGATCCAGATGGAGAGAGCTGCCACAGCACAGGTATTTAAATTTCTACGGGTTACCATAGAAATGTAATAAGGGATTCACCAGTCCCCCAAATACAAAACGTATTTCAGTTTGTTCCTCACACAACACTTTTGGTGTATATATACAGTGCTTCCCACAGGTTTGAAATATACTTGCGGTGGTAGCCAGGTGAAAAATCATCCTATTACCCACTGCACAAAAATGGTCTACTACATGTGACAAACTAATATTGTGTGATTTTTAACAGTATTTTTATTTATTGAAATAAATTTTAATTACATAGCATACTGTTACATTTAATTACATACTAATATTATGCATTAATTATTATGCATTGTAAATTATGCAAAATTACAGCATTTAAATGGTTCTCCTTTTCCTATGTTCTCCTTGCTGTCATATAGTGTCTCTCTCTGTGAATGGGACACAGATTTTTTTAGTAAAATTTATATAATGAATAATATATGTGTCAAATAATGTTCTTAGTCTTTTCTTCCTGTGGGGGAGACTACAATAATTTACTATGAATTAAATGGAAATCAAATTAAATAAAATTTATCGTGTAACCAAAATACCAATAATGCCCATAAGAAGAAGAAAAAGAAGAAGAAAAAAACTTAGCGTGTGACTTTTAATTATAAACAAGCCCAAAATACACCGGGACTCTTATTTTGAAATGTCTATTCTTACAACCGTCTAAAACATTTTATACAAAGGCCATAAAGTAGACATTGTAATAATTCATCAACTCGAGTTCATTAGCAATCGCTTGGCATAAATCTGCGGTTTTCATTGATTGAGAATCACTTTAAAGCAGACTGAAGCACTGTTGTGCGAGCCTGTAGAACGCGCAACAGCGCCGCTTTGTGACTTTGCAACATGCAGCGCTCTTTGTGAAATATCCACCGCATCTCTGCAGCGCACGTGGGAATGTCAGCGGGAGTAAACAGTTCTGACGCGCACGTAACGAGCAGGTACGAAACACGTAGGGCGAGGGGAGATTTTCCACTAGTTAATCGATCGCGGATGGTTTCATTATCTTGGGCGGATACAAAAGTATAAGAGGATAAAAATAATAAAAGCATAAATGTGTCTCCAAATAAACTTGGGCGGCCGTTAATATACCTGGGCGGCCCGCCCAAGTAAAGTCTTTGTGTGGGAAGCACTGATATATATATATACAGCTATGGAAAAAATTAAGAGACCACTTAACATTGATTTATGAACTTGGAGTGGTCTCTTAATTTTTTCCATAGCTGTATATATATACCAAAAGTGTTGTGTGAAGAACAAACTGAAATAATTGTAGCACAAGAAAATAGCAGGATTCAAATAGACTAATTATGATTCTTAGTGAAATAACTTCACTGTGCATTTCTGTCCACCCATAGAGGATCTGTCCACGTTACACAGCAATAAGAGCAACAGTAATACAATGACAGTGGGATATGCAGACAGGAGCTTCCCATTGAGAAGCTAATGTCTTTACAGCAGCATGCCTGCCAAATGCTTTTAAATTGTCTCAGGGAATCTGAATTTAGGTCATTAGTCAGAATATGACAACAAGCATCTGTGTGGTATTTTATGGATTTAGTGTCATGTATAGCTCTTGAGAGTAAGTTCTTGTTATAGACAGCCACATTTATAGCTCTCAGCAGGCATCTCCAGTAGAATTTTTTTTTTTTCTTTGGTTGTAGGGGTGATGTTGCCTAGTAGATACAAAGATGGACTGGAAACTTTAATAG
>RJVU01050883.1:475216-506890 GCA_003731715.1 Anabarilius grahami | reverse complement strand
GGGGTGTGACAGGTAGCTCACGAGAACGAGACAAGACGAGATTTTTACACACTATTTTTAAGAAAACCTCAAAGATGAAATACATGACTAGAAAATATTCTGCAGGTGTATTTGAAATGTTTTAACTAATCATCTTGTAATGAATGTCATTTCAGTTCTACTTTCTGAGTATGAATTATCATATGCATTTAAAGACTACAATACTCAAGTACTGTAAAAGGTTTTGCCACAAACTCAACTGACTGACTTCTCTTCTGTATGATTTCAGTCTCTTCAGACCTTGCTGTACATGATTTATGAGCTTCTACAACTTTTGGCCTCCTAACAACTCCTTTCCACAAACTGATCATAGAAATAAAAACAGTATAAATAAAAATGGTAACACTTTACAATAAGGTCTCTTTATTAACATTAGTTAATGTATTAACTAACATCAACTAACAATGAGCAATATATTTGCTACAGTATTTATTAATCTTTGTAAATGTTAGTTAATAAAAATAGTCATTCATTGTTAGTTCATGATAGTTCACAGTGCATTAACTAATGTTAACAAATGAAACCTTATTGTGAAGTGTTACCATAAAAATGAATAACAGTTTTCTCTTAATCTTATGTACAAACAATAAGTGCAACCATAATCAAAGCACTCTCTCAGTATTCAAAGTGCAAATAAGATCTGATTTTTCTAAGAGATGAGCTAAGAGCTAAGAGATGGTTACAACTACACTACCCAGCCTAAAATAGCATTCATATTGACAGATATTTGCATTCATCAGGGAGCCGCTTTCAAAATGCTGGAAATCGCATTTACTTTCACTTTCATGATCGCGCGTACTCTGAATATGGAGCGGCGGCGACCGTTATCCAACTGAATTAAATGGTTTTTATTTAAATAAAAAACAGAACGACAGTGGAGGCGTGATGTACGGTGACTGGGAGGGGACATGTTCGATTCATTTAGTTTTGTCGTGGCCACAACATATACTGGTGCTGGTCATATAATTAAAATATCATCAAATCATCATTATTTATTTCACTAATTCCATTCCAAAAGAGAAACTTGTATATTATATTCATTCATTACACACAGACTGATATATTGCTCATTGCTCATGCTCATACTTTTCATGTTCATACTTTTCAGTTGGCCAAGATTTCTAAAAATCCTTTCTTTGTATTGTCTTAAGTAATATTCAAATTTTCTGTAATTTTTATTTTGTGCAAAAGACCTCTGAAGAACAGGCGAATCTCAACATAACACCGACTGTGACGCAACATTCGGGATCATTAATATGTTCGCCCCCAACTTTTGCATATGTCAGCCCATGTTCAAGGCATTAGACAAGCCAGTATTAACGTCTGGAGCTGCACAGCCGAATAATCAGACGTTATGCAGGTAAGCAAGCAAGGACAATAGCGAAAAATGGCAGATGGAGCAATAATAACTGACATGATATTTTAAGTGATATTTGTAAATTGTCTTTCTAAATGTTTCGTTAGCATGTTGCTAATGTACTGTTAAATGTGGTTAAAGTTACCATTGTTTCTTACTGTATTCACGGAGACCAGAGACGTCGTTATTTTCATTATTAACCCTCTGGGGTCTGAGGATTTTTGGGTCCCTGGAGAAGTTTTGACATGCCCTGACATTTGTGCTTTTTTCAGTTGTTCATAAACATATAAATGACAAAAGTGTCATTACACTGTATTCAGCACAAACTAGGCTACAATAATATGTGAGGAACATGTATGTACATGTTTGTGTTTTTGAAGGAATAACGTTTATGCGTGGTTATTGAAAAAACAAAAAACTTAAGTCACTGAAATAAAGCCAAAATAAATATATTAAATCTGTGTTCACAAGACTTCTGGGTATTGGAGGTTGTAGACTAGAGTTTTTGCTTAAATTATGCTGCCTGCTTGTTCATATAAAACAATAGAGAGATTTAAATTTTCTAAAACATCTTTGGTCAACAAACACAGTATGCGTGGAGGCGTGAATCATCATGAATAATGGGTCATTTACACCTGAGAAGACAAAAGAATAGCATAATGAGTTGTAATGACCTTCATAAATAATGAGCTCTTTCAGTCAGGTAGGCTGTGAAAAAACCCTCTGTGATCATGTCTCAAGCTCATCATGGTGTATATCAAACATACAGAAAAAACAGCAATACTGTGAAATATTATTACAATTTAAAATAATGGTATTCTATTATATTCTTTAAAATATAATGTATTTCTGTGATGCAAAGTGTCTGAACAATTATGTTACCTCTATGGCATTTCATATAGGCTTTTAGCTTAAAAGCATGCACATTTTGAGAAATATTGATGGATTCTTATATGTTTGTCAATTTTCTATACAGAGGAGTAATATTTATTCAATATTTATTGTCATCACTATGAGCGCTGGATACTGTGTTTTCAATTCATACTTGCAGCCGGAGGGCGCTCAGCCCCTTTAGTCCACAAATGCCTCCTAAAGAAGAATAGGCCATGTGACAATCCAGGAACTAACAGAGGCCAGAGATCGCTAACTATGGCTATGCAAAAAACTTTTCAAGACAATAAATACACGATTGAGACGATGTATGCATGTATTGACTGAATTTGCATCTGAATAGCGCTCGCTCCGTGTGCGTGGCCGCATTAGCGGATAATGAGCTGAATCACGGGCGTCTGACATGGCTCTCTTTTCATACAGATTACATAAACAGAGAATATTTGTTTTCGATTTGACTTACACGATTTAAAACCTGACATTTCAACGTTTTTTTAGACATAAGTCTCATTTTTTTGTGATTAGTATTCACTAAGTTACACTTCATTTTCTGAGAACTATCAGATTGGACTTCGTTCAGAGGGAGACGAGAGATCACGCATCATGTTAGTTTTCTTTATTTTGCAAAAAGCACAACATTTTTGTTTTTACTTGAGTGTACACAAATAAAAGAAGATATTCCACAGATTAAAATGGTGTATAACTCTTAATTGTATGTGCAACATTGACGGAGTATTTTGAGTCTCTTTCACACTGGTAAGAAAAAAACCGCGGTGGTATCGTCTGATACCTCAGACCTCAGAGTGTTAAACACTTGCAGTGTGTATAATTCATTCTTTATAATTCTCTCCAACAGTGTGTAACGTTAGCTTTAGCCACGGAGCATAGCCTCAAACTCATTCAGAACCAAATGTAAACATCCAAATAAATACTATACTTACATGATCAGATGCTGTATGACGAACACTTTGTAAAGATACATTTTGAGGGTTATATTAGCTGTGTGAACTTTGTTTATGCAATGTATTATAGAGTTGCGAGCTTGGGGGCGGGGAGCGCGAGCATTTAAAGGGGACGCGCGCTGAATCGGCACATATTTAATTATGCCCCAAAATAGGCAGTTAAAAAACGGAATAAAAAATGAGAGCTGAAACTTCACAGACACATTCAGGGGACACCTTAGACTTACATTACATCTTGTGAAAAAGCATTCTAGGGCACCTATAAAGTACAGAATATTAATTAGATAAAGAAATATGGGAAATGAAGGGGATAATATTGCAATTAAATGTACAAATGTAACTAATAATAATGTAAAAAAATATTAAATAAAAAATAAACGATCAGTGAATGGATTTAAAAGACTGTTGGATGGGATTAAAATGTACAACATTTAAACATTTATTGATAAACTTCATTCGAATGCTGTCTAAGCAACATCGCGTGCAATACAATATAATATGCATTATGTTAATATAATAATTTCTTAATTCCGTTCTTTTTCTAAATAAAAAAAATATATATTATATATATCCATTTGTGATAATTGATCCTTCGCAAAGACCCGCCCCCCTTAGTTACTGTTGCTTTGTCCGACAAGCCGTTGCGCTGTCACGCCACAGGCAGTGAAAAATACATCGCGGAGCAAAGAGGATACTGACAACACGTCGACAGACAAGACAGAACTGGATACTTATGATATTAAACAAAGTCCCAGCTTTCAAACTGTGTAGTTTTTTAAGAAATTCAAACAATAAAAACCGTTTTGTGGCTCTTTAATGTGTCGTGATAGATTGCTGTAGCGCCTCAGATCAAGAGGCTCGTAAACCGATCATCTCTTCCAACTAGTTTATTTATAGCATCAAATAGATATGAATGAACATGAGAATGAATGTTGTTTCAAATGCGGAAAGACGTCAATATACACAATTTTTCAAGTTTAAGTCCACCGAGGTTAATCTTCTAACTCCTGACTGCTTTGTCGGACAAAATGGCGGATTTGGCATTCTGATTGGTTAGATCGCTTGTCAATCAAACTCCCGGCGAAGGGTCAATTCCAGGTTGCTATGGTCGTGCAGGTTGTTTACACATTTAACTCATGGCCATGAGAAATAGATGTCATTCCCTCAACATAATGAAGTCGTGGCCACGAGAAGAATATATCGTTCCCTCACCATATGATCTCGAGGCCACGACATAAGGATGTTGTTACCTCGACAAAAACAATCATCTCGTGGCCACGATCGAGTTATTATCACGTTCCCATGAATTAATATCTTGTGGCCACAACATATTATTGCGTTCCCACGAGTTTATATGTTGTGGCCACGAAAAAAATAAGTGAACCGAACATGTCCCCTTCCGGTCACCGTAGTAATGTAAACGTAGAGGTGGCATTCTTTCCTAATCACCCTCACATTAGGGGTGTAAGAAAATATCGATACACGTGAATATCGCGATATTATGTGTGGCGATACTGTATCGATTCTCAAAAACACTGTATCGATATTTATTTAATTATTTTCGGTTTAAACCACACACTGTATAAAACCCAACCGCTAGATGTCAGCGTTATCTCAGAACCTAAACTGACGCGCAGCTCACAAGACGATAGAATTATTCCGCTCCTGCCGCGGTATACCAGAGCTGAAGTGTGTGGACTCATTTTGGCTTAAACTATAAAGAAACCACTAAGGAGATCGACAAGAGTCTGCTGTTTGCAAAATAGGCCATGTTATAATCCAAAACTCGGGAAACGCATTTAATCTGAGAGCTCACGTAATATCGCGATGCCATCCTTGTTGCTTAGAGAGGCGTTTAATAGAATATGTACTGCAATTTTTCCTCTCAATGACAAAATAAACACACAACAAAAATGACAGCGGTAACAGCATAAAGAATACATCTGATCATAGCGATGTGGATATGTTTGCATCAGCTCTGTTCAGCACTTCAGTGAAGGCACGTTTATTTAAATAGCACTTTATACAATAACTGCTTTAAAGCAAGCAGCTACAGTATTAAATATAAAACAAACAGACATTCATGAAATGGACTATGCACTAGTTGTTAAATAGTTTAGAAATTAAAAACTGCCGTGAACCTTTAAAACATATACACCTAAAAATCCCTGCAGTCACTTTACTATTTTCCCTTAGATTGCACAAAATAGTGATTAGTGATATAAATGCAAATGATACTGTACTGATTAAATAAAATAAAGTTGTTTGTAAGGTTTTATGCATATGGTGGTGTGTTCTTTATGACCGTTTTTTCTAAAATTAGATCCTCTTTCTAAAAAAAACAAGAAATATCGCAATATATCGTCTTTCTTACAGTATCGCAATATATCACAATATATCGTATCGTAACCTCTGTGTCGTGATGCATATCGTATCGCCAGATTCTTGGCAATACACAGCCCTACCTCACACTCTGTCATGGCAATAGGCTTGTTTGAGATGCGCCTAGCCTTGCCTGAAATGTAGGCGAGAGTAGGCGGCTGCAGTGAGGGGAGGAGTGAAAAAAGTGCAGGCAAGATGGACAGTTCTCTGTTCTCATAGTGGATCAGACACCTACGAGATCAAAGGCGGATATCGCAGGATTCACACTCGTGCGCTGTGTTGCTGATAAACTGGATGTAATTTAAGTTCTGTTGCTTTTATATGAAAATAAACATAATGAACAAGACACCAAAAGTACTTATTATTTATTACCATTCGAAAGATGTGTGTATCAATCATTTTTATTTTAATTATAGACATGTTTTTATATATTTTTATAAATATGATAACTATCACATAACCCACAGAGAGATCGCACTGTCAGAGTTTAGGAATATTCACACGTAATTTATACACATAAAATCATGGTATTAGAGTTTTAAAATCAAACATTTTAAAACAGATCAATACATCACGGTTGTTTAAACCAATAAGTTTTAAGCTGTGTCGTCATCAAGTCGTTTCCCATCGTGCTTTTGGTCAGCGCAGTCGGTGGAGAGCAACTGCACTCGACTGCAGAATCCGATGAGGCCGCCTCGCCCTCACGAGAGGTTTTTGACACACATCGGCATGACATCAGAGCAAGGCGGCCCACCCTCGGACACATTTCTAACCGGCATGCATCTCGCGGTGATCACCGGTGATCCGTTCTGCGCAGATTTTGCTCATCTCAAACAAGCCTAATATCACGACTACTTTTCGCCTCGACGTGAAATCTCATCACATTTTAATCTCGCGATTACATCTCGCGGTCACACGATATTTATTTATTTATGAATGAATGAATGACCTCATAACACCTGAATCTTTTAAGTCTTATTTCACCTGCTGCACATTTTGATCCACTTAAAGGGGGTTTCAGTTTATTTATATATTTATTTACTAAAGACTACTCAAGTGTAAAACAACATTATCATCGGGTTTTTCAAGGAGAACTGTTCCTGTAAATAAAAACGTCAGCTAAAAGACTAATTAGTGATTGTGCATAGAAAAATGTGCATGGCTGACACTTCAACCTCTAATGCACAGGTGTGGGGTGTTAATAATCAATTTGTTTCTTCTCCAAGATCCCTTTGAGGCTTTTGTTATCTTCTCTATCCGGCATGAGATCAGACGAATCGACCTTCATAAACGTGACTACAGCCTGCTTGTGCCCGGCCTACGGAACACCATCGCTCTCGACTTCCACTTCAACCACAGTTTGCTTTACTGGACCGACGTGGTGGAGGATAAGATCTATCGGGGAAAGCTCTCAGAGACCGGAGGTAATGAACACCCAAATTGATGTCCCATTCCCACTCTGCCTTTTTTTTTAACCTAAGCTTTAGTTTGAGTAGATATTCTGTTTCCTAATTCCTAGTGCGCAGGTCACGTCCCCAGAATACACAATACAGTATGCGTTGTGCGTACAATGATTCTTTGAATGACGCGGAAAACCTCTGAAGGCGCTGCTGAATACCCTTGTATTGTTTTGAAGACTATTTTGAAGCTGCATTAAGCACACATCTGAGTCTCTTTCTCAGAGGAGCAGGCCCCCAGTGCAGCTATTGCTCTCTCCTTTTGTTAGAATTTCATAAAGCCCTCTATAGTGACTACAGCCTGCTTGTGCCCGGCCTACGGGCACAAGCAGTCGTGGCCTAATGGATAGAGAGTCGGACTTGTAACCCAAAGGTCATGGGTTCGAATCTCAGGTCCGGCAGGGATTGTCGGTGAGGGGAGTGAATGTCCAGCGCTCTCCCCACCCTCAATACCACGACTGAGGTGAGACCCTTGAGCAAGGCACCGTACCCCCAACTGCTCCCCGGGCGCCGCAGCAATGGCTGCCCACTGCTCCGGGTGTGTGTTCACGGTGTGTGTGTTCACTGCTGTGTGTGTGCACTTGGATGGGTTAAATGCAGAGCACAAATTCCGAGTATGGGTCACCATACTTGGCCACATGTCACTTCACTTTCACTTTCACTATAGCTGAGAATAATTGCAAACAGCTGGATTGTAGATAGCTGAAAAAAAATCTTGTTTACTGCTGAGGGTAAACTTCCTTTTCTTTAACATTAGTGTTTTCTTTTCCAGAGTTATTTTATTTTCAGAAACCCTGTCAAAAATCCATCAAATGTTGTGTTGTGGATGCTGATTGCCTGCTTGGGATGTTGGTATGCTGGTGTCCATACCAGGCTTCTTAAAGGAATAGTTCATCCAAAAATAAAAATAGTTTTGAAGAAAGGTTGACTTACAAAGTATTGTGTTGGACAAAACCTTTTTTTTTTTTTTTTACACATTTTGTTTCATAGAAGATAAAAAGTCAAACATGTTTGGAACCAGTATTATTTTAGTATTATTTTGAATGAACTTTTCAGGGGGGTATTCCAGAAAGCAAAGTTAACTTACCATCACACATACCCTAAACTCTCAGTTGATTAACCCAAAGCTTGCTTATTCGAGGTATGCAGGTTCCAAAACCATGGTCTGAAGTTCAGACAACCTGTAGTATGAAACTCAGTTAATGACATTCTCAACCAAGTGCAGAATCACGAAAACAGACTATAAGAAGCATGCCATACTTTTATCCTTATGTCGTGGCCACACGATGTAAAGTCGTGGCCTCGAGATCATATGGTGAGGGAACGATATATTTTTCTCGCGGCCACGACTTCATTATGTTGAGGGAATGACATCTATTTCTCATGGCCACGAGTTAAATGTGTAAACAACCTGCACGACCATAGCAACCTGGAATTGACCCTTCGCCAGGAGTTTGATTGACAAGCGATCTAACCAATCAGAACGCTGAATCCGCCATTTTGTCCGACAAAGCAGTCAGGAGTTAGAAGATTAACCTCGGTGGACTTAAACTTGAAAAATTTTGTATATTGACGTGTATATTTTGTTTAATGACGATTTTGTTTAATGATGTGCTGTCATTTTTTAATCTTATCTTTTACACATTAATCTTTAATGAGTTTTTTATTACTGTGAGCAAGAATTGTTTGTTTGATGGTAATTATATATTTTAAAAAGAAAGACTGATTGAACTAAAAAAAAATAATAATAATTCTGTACTTGTTTTTATTTTATGTTTAGCCATTTTGCTTCCACATTTCCTGTAAGGTGAGATGTATCACATATGTATTTTATTATAGAAATACATTATATAAAAAACACCCCATTGCCAAAAAAAAAAACCCATATTGAGTGCAGATCCGAGATGAATGAGATGAGGGCACGTATTCCCTGAATTCCTTTGAAGTAAAGTAACCCTGGAACATAACTTGCTCCCTAGCTGGTTATGTTCAGAGAATAAGTTGCTATGGCTACTTACCCTGGAAGTTACATCAAGTTTTGGAAATGAAAGTTGAGGTTACCCGCTTACTCTTGAGTAAACTTATCCAGGTAAGTCGCATAACCTGCTTTCTGGAATTCCCCCAGTTTTTAGTTTAAGTTTTACCCAGGTGAAAAAAAAGTACACTTCTATAATGTACTTAAAGTGCTCTATTTTCGTGCACTAATTTTGCACTTAATATACTAAAAATCCTTCTTCAGTACTTCTTAAGATAATCTTAAGAACATCTAAGTGTACTCAACTGCTATTTTGAAACACCATGAAATATGAACTAAAATGTGCTTTTAATATACTATCTCTGTATTTAAAAAATGTATTTAGATACTACTTATAGTACATTTGAACCCATAGTGTACTACAAGTGGTGACTAAATATATTTTTTAAATACAGAGATAAAAGCACATTTTAGTTCATATTTCATACTGTCTCAAAATAGCACAGTTGAGTACACTTAGATGTTCATAAGATTATCTTAAGAAGTACTAAAGAAGAATTTTTAGTATATTAAGTACAAAATTAGTGCGTGAAAATAGAGCACTTTAAGTACATTATAGAAGTGTACTTTTTTCACCTGGGTAGTCATTAAGTTTAGCAGCATAAATCAGCATAGAAATGCATTCTGGTCCGAACTGGTCTTTTCAGCAAGGAGTAGCATTTTGAAGAGCTCAGTACTTCAAAAGAAAGTTCAAAACGACCAGAATGCTTTGCTGTGCTGAATTTGAAACCCCGTCCACCCTATGAACTAGCACGAGTGGTTTGTTTTGTAGGTGTGACCGGGGTCGAGGTTGTGATTCAGCATGGTTTGGCCACCCCAGAGGGACTTGCAGTGGATTGGATTGCAGGAAACCTTTACTGGATAGACAGCAACTTGGATCAGATTGAGGTGGCCAAGCTGAATGGGGAAATGAGAACGACTTTGATTGCAGGTGGCATGGAGCACCCACGAGCGCTGGCTGTAGATCCAGGACAGGGGTGTGTATTATTCTCAAACAAAATTTACCACATCCTAATTTTCTTTCCTTTTCTTTTCCTTTGAAAAATTACTCTGCTTTTCTTTTTCACGGTCCCTTCAGCAACGCTCACAGCAGCGAGAGCAAACAGTGAAAAAAAGTTTCATTCCTTTTTTTGTCATAATTTGTCCTCATAGAGACTATCTTGGGTACATAACAGAGCAATCATATTTCAGGGGACTTGTTTGTCATCTATTACTAATGATAGTTCTAGAATAACGCGCTGCATCTTGCTGTTTATTTGTTGTGTTCAGTTTCTTTTTTGTCTCCTTACGCTCAGCTGTGCTCTTCTCTTGCTCAGCTCTACATTTCTCATGGAGGCATGCTGGGGGGAAAAAAGTCTCAAATATGACAGCATAAGCTTGGAAAAGTCACACAATGATCCCAGTAGCATTTGAAGACCTTGAATAATGCTCACTGACAAGAAACAAAATGCAGCTAGGAACGCAAATATTTTAAAAATCAAAAGCTTTTCACAATATGCCAAAATATTTATTGAATAAACTCTTTTATTGGCATAACAATAAACTAAGCAATTTTTCTAAATTGATAATTAATTTTTAAATGTTTTAAATTAATTAAATATTAAAAAATTAATAAAGAAACACTTTGTTTCACATCTTGCCAATTGAAGGATATAAAAATATATTATAATTTTATTTAAAAAATCATTTTATTCAAAATTGTGTACGGTTACATGTTCTATTTTTGTTTCGAAGTTTAACGGTATCTTTCTGTTAGGACAGACTTTTGAGCAAAATATAAATAAACAACATTAACATTTAAAAGTATAACAGCAAAAGGTAAATGTTGAAGAAAAACACCATCCTCACAATCTTGTCAGAGCACATGACAGAGTAGCCTGGTATGTTTAATATGAAGAAGAATCATATATCCAGCTTTTTGTGTGGTCTCTTTTTAAATATGTTTTTAATGATACAGTGATGCTTTTGACAGCAGATTTTTTCATAAAACAGCACACAGGCACAAATAATAGCTCGTTAAGTCATTTTCAGTATCAGTCTTTATTAGTTTTTATCATTTTGTTATGTATTCATATTGTTATACAGCTGAAACATTTTTTACAAACCCTGTGAGCAATAGAGGAGAAATATGATATCTCCACAGTCCAGCTAGAGCTTATATTGGCGCTCAGTTGGATGAAATACTGTAAATTATTTCACTGAAAGCTGAAAAGAACAATTATGAAAAATATTCAAAGACTGATTTCACACTCAGCAGCGTGGCACATATTAAAATGAACCAAATTCATTATAGTTACTCTAAAAAATGCCCCTCACGGCTGTGTCATGGAGAGGTGTGTTAAAAATGTAGTTCTGAGGGGATTAGCTGTCTTTGTAATTAGCAACTCTTTTATTTATTGAAAGCCTGGTTTAATGGCTGTATGCTCCTGGACAATTAATTGGACTTCTAAAAAGAAGGAGGCTACATCCTTGTAGCAATGTTCAAGTAAAGCCATTTTGTGCTTACCTTCCATGCTCCCTAAACATTTGGCTGACAGTTTAATTGTTTTTGATGTCTGACACAGGAACATGATCACACATTTCATTAGCATATGAGCTTGATGCAAGTATTTAACATTTTATAATCCCCCATAATACCCCCATTAGAATGTGCCCTTTGCTTTCATGCCACCCCAGAGAACTGTGACACCAGATTAAATGAACCCTCATGTTTGACATTGACTTCACTGGCAGACAGTTTCCTTAAAGTATCCATATAAAAATAGTCATTTGAAATTAATCTACAATTTTACATTTAGATTTTTGTTTTTTATAGATGTAAAGTTGCACTGTTTTAGGGCAGCATGGGATACAAAAGTTTACTATAGTTAAACTCATGACAACTTAATAGTAAGTGTCATCATGAGTAAATAGTGAAAATGACAGTAAAATAAATATTTTAAGCTGTGTTTTAGATGCATTGGTGTTTTATTAAGAAGAATATTATTTTGACTTTTCGAATGTTTACACTGATGGACTATTTTATTTTATTTGAATGGCAGACAGTGATTGACTGTCGTAAAGCTGAAAGCAATACAATGAGTCAGAATCAGATTTATTAATAAATATATTTAAATCTAAACTGTGACATTGATAATCTGGTTTGTTTCTGATCATTTTATTTTGGCTAGACATTCTGAATGGCCAGTAACCTAAAAAATGTAGTAGTCAAATTGGCTGGTGAGTGAAAAAATGAATTTTAAACCCTATTTATAATCATTAACATTTTTATTCTCTATGTAGCATTCTTTTCTGGACCGACTGGGATGCCACTTTTCCTCGGATTGAGGCAACGTCAATGAGTGGGAGTGGAAGACATGTTGTGTACAAGGACATGGAGATAGGAGCCTGGCCTAATGGACTCACCCTAGACCATCAGGAAAGGAGAATAGTGTGGACAGATGCTCGGTAGGGACAAATAAAAAAATTGCAAATGAGGATTTATAATATTTTGGTGCACATTACAAAAAGCACTGAAATTAAGGCAAAATAGTTTAGTTTTTTTCAAGCAATAATAAATACATTTTGATGGTTATTAGTATTTTTGTTTTGTAAAAACTCTATTCTATAAAACAACTTAAACATTAAATTTAAATCTAAAGTAATGAATGAAATGGTTTCACATGTGATTCACTTTGTTTGAATTGTATGCAATAATTGCACAACAAAAGCAGATTTTCAAAATGGAGAAAAAATCAAACAAACAAAAAAAGATGTGGTTATTCCTTCAGAATTTCCCTCAGGAAGTTGTCATCATTGTAACATCTTGTTGATATGGGCATAGAGTGCCGGTCTCACCTCATGTTTCTCTTTCCCTTCAGCTCAGATGCAATATATTCTGCCCTGTACGATGGCACAGGGGTCATAGAGATCCTCCGGGGGCACGAGTACCTGTCACACCCGTTCGCTGTGTCTCTCTTTGGAGGTGGTGTGTACTGGACAGACTGGAGGACCAACACTTTAGCCAGAGCGAATAAATGGACAGGCCGCAATGTAACTGTGATCCAAAAGACAAGCGCCCAGCCATTTGATCTGGAGATATACCATCCTAGCCGACAACCTCAAGGTGGGGCTTTAATTATTTACATTTCATTGAACATAATGATATTAAACTATTTTATTGATTTAATAGCATCAAAATGGAATGTTATCGATTTTAATTTGTTTAATATTATCCAAAGAAATTATTTAATATTTCTATGTTTACCTGCATGTCATGTAACCGTTATCTGACATCAGTGAACATGCAAATGTGTAATTAATTTGTTGAAATGCAGAAACAAAAAACAGAGAATAATGAATAATAATAAAGAAATTAATGATAAAATCAAAGAATAATTACAGTGCTATAGACACTAGTATCATGCTGAGTATTTTGCTTGAACTAACTAGACTAACAAAACCTTGTTGCCATAGGGACAACTTCTATTTATTATACTTATAAAAGGGATCACAGTTTTCTTGAAAATTGCAGGAGGTGTCTAGGCATGAAATCCGAAGAGAAAATCAATACTGAAAAATCTCACCCTTACTGATGCTGATCATCCAAATGTTCTGTCAGAGTGTTTAAACTCTTATTTGACACTTCTTTTTCCTGTTAGCGTTTGTACCCCATGAGCTCATTCGGCATGCAAACCACATCACAGCAAGCCTTGCAGTTTTCACGTTGACCTAACATGCTTAGCTGCACGTTATTGTAAAAAAAAAAAAAAAAGTGATCCGCCTATGTTCGGGAGACAGAGAAATTTTCCTGCATGCTCTGTGGGATGAGGATTCATTTGAGCCGAATCCCGCTGATCGTTCATTTATTCTGCCAATCTGGAAGCCCAAACGGCTCTGTTTGAGAGCAGCAGAATAATTGAAAAAGGGGGTCATGCAGAGCGTAAGCAGGCCTGACGTGGACTCAAGATGGGCTCTTTCCTCAACCCAAATTAATTTTAATTGTTTCATGGTACAGTGTCACACAGGGCTTTGTAGTCAGCATGGGCAGCAGATTATCTTCTGTTAAACAGACAGTGGCCGCTTGGATCTTTGAAGGAAAATTGGAAAAAATATCATTCAAAGATTACATTATTTTTTTTAATAGACAGATTATGAATAAAAAATATAATATAATATAATATAATAACACGTAATAGTAACACTGCACACTGTGATTACTTAATGATTACCTAATGATCACTCAATCCACATTATGCACTAATGGACCCTTTCACAATACCAAATACAGCATATTTATATAAAATAATATTTATTGAGCAACAATATTTAAATTAACAACAATAGCCATTATAAATGACACAGGAAGTAAACACAATTGTACAATTCAGTCATACGTACAGTCATACATACAGTGCTCTACAGGATGTAAGTTAAATATAGCCTTAATATTAAATTATTAAATTTTAAATAGCCCAATTCGATTTGCTCAGGAGCAAGTAATAGATTAATAATACAAAAGATTGCCGGTTTTATGTACCCAAAATGAATTATATATCATGTTTAACCACTATAAGAGCCAGCGGCAAATCCCCGAAGCACTGGCCGAGATGAAGCTGTTCTCGGCGGGTACACGAGCACTGAACGGCCGTTGACGGTCACATATCCGAAAACGTCTAAACAAATTGTAAAATAGGCACTATGATTAAATACGAGTCACATATTTCAGGTCTAAACAACTGCATTCTCGCCTAAAAAATTTAAAACTACAGTACATGGTACGACAAGTGTAGTACTTGTAAAAAATATGGCGGATTTGCTCAGCCGCCATGACAGTCGCTTCAATATACAGATATATAGCTTATCTCTGAGTTATCAAAATTTAATTTTGTTATTTCTAAAACATTTTACCAGAAGTTATTGTGATTGCCAAGTGTGCTAGGTGTCCAGATGTCCAAAAATGTAGCCACATGCGAGTGTTCATCAGCCAAAATAATCTGATTTGCATCATTTCAACCAGCCCAAAACTGTAGGGAGTCCTGCCAAAACGCCTTATGTCTCCTGCCACAGCACCGGCAGCCGGGTGACTGTTTTACACTGATAAGTGTCAACAAATTGTGCTACATTGCCACAGAAGCCAATAAGTATGGCTAATCTAATTTTAAAGAGCTCATGGGAGGGTCTGGCTATTAAAGGTGTCCAAAATCTGTGTTCTGGCCCCTTACAGTCCATGGCAATTGTGTTTATGTTTGGCCTCTACAGTTCTGGCAGGGTAGTGGCGGACCTCGGAGGGTCCGTAGGGAGTGAAAAAGGGCTACGCTAACTAGCCTAATGGGCTAAGGCTACAGCTGTTAGCCGGCACGTGGTAAATGCATTATGTGTGGTGAAAGAACTGAGGATTGAGTTTCAAGAGATCGACACCAGTTTGGAGGGCTCCCATTTTTAGTGCCTGTGTGGCCTGCAGTATTGTAAGCACTTTTCTAGCACATTGCTGACAGGCAAATCACTTCAAAATTACTATTGGAGTTTGCAGACATAGACATTGTGTATCTTTCCCTATTTGGACAAAGCTGAAGCAGTGAAAATACAAATTATTCTCCGCACCCTATTTACATATAGCAATGTTAA
Source organism: Anabarilius grahami (assembly GCA_003731715.1). Classification (NCBI taxonomy): domain Eukaryota; kingdom Metazoa; phylum Chordata; class Actinopteri; order Cypriniformes; family Xenocyprididae; genus Anabarilius; species Anabarilius grahami. The sequence continues at coordinate 491,161 of RJVU01050883.1, read as the reverse complement.
GGTAAAGTCAGATTGATGTGGAGTTTTATGAAATATGTGGCTGATTTATGACTACGAACAAATCAGTACATCCAAATCAAGTGTCTCTATCATGAGTCAAGTGCACTCGCACTGTTTATACAGTATTTATTCAACCAGCCATTTTCCCCCCGCAGACCAGCTGAATGTATAATTAATTCTATGGGATTCTAGCCTATAATTGACTCACTTGAAATTATTTGTTATGCTCACTTGCAAAAATATGCTTGCTACATAAGTAAAATGGGTTCAACATCGGAAAAAAATAATAGGCCTATATTCAAACTCCCACTGGATCAATTATTTATAAGATGCAACTGCTTGTGGAGTTAATTGCATGTAGTTGCTCTGGGTTCGTGGAAGGGTTAATGTCTCTTGACAACAGGCAGTAGTCTTGTGTAATGGCAGAAGAAAGTGGCAACTATAAAAGTAAACATGTTCTGACAACAAATATATGTACAGTACTGAAATATATGTACACTACTGTTCACGTTTAGGGTGTGTACAATTTCTTTTTTTAATCGTTTGAATAAATTATTACCTTCCTTCAGCAAGGATGCATTAGATTTATCAAAAAAAGATTTCTATCTCAAATAAATGCTGTTCAAAGAATCCTGAAAATCATGGTTTCCACAAAAATATTAAGCAGCACAACCGTTTTCAACATTGATGGTGTTAATAATAATAAATGTTACTTGAGCAGCAAATCAGAATGATTTCTGAATGATCATGTGACACTGAAGACTGGAGTAATGGCTGTGGAAAATTCAGCTTTCCCATCACAGCAAAACGTTTTTAAAAATATTACCAACCACAAACTTGTACTTAAAGACCCCCTGTGGTGAAAATCAAGTTTTTTTTTATGTTGTTTATGTCTATGTGGTGTTTTTAATATGCTTTAAGACAAACCATGTGCAAATTCATATGTCAACACCATTGCTAGTTATTTTCTCTTTAAAACTGCAGTGAAAAACCCACGGTTTGAAATCGCTGGTGTCTATGACGTCACAAATTACCTTGTAACCAATCATGTCAATGTGCCGGTGGGCTAAAGCGAACTAGCAGGGGAGTCTCGAGAGAAGCCAGGTTATCCCGGTATATTTTCTGTTGATATGAAAAATTTTGTAGATTTAGCAATAGGGTGGGTGCATGATGTATATTACGATGTTATGATGAGCTATATGCCTTTCTCCACTGACGTTCTGAGTTGTTCAAAGTGTTTGTAAGGATACTGATTGTTAGAACGCAGCTGTCTGACTCTGACATGGAGAACGTGAACATGGTTTGTGTAACATTAGCAACACATTATTAGCTGTTTGATTAACAGTCAAGCAAAAGGGTAATCATATTAATTACCGTTATGTGTCCGATGTTGTAAAGAGCGATACCATCGTGCTGCGTTTACCTTAGTAAGTTGAACGAGTTCATCTCTGAGCTGGCGTGAGCGAGTTGAGGTGGGGCTAATTTGCATTTTTATTGATCCGCGTCTTGAACTTCAAGCTTGTTTTATTTCAGCTATAATTGCCAAGGAAGCATTTCTCATTTTCACTTAGTTTAACATTTTTTATATACATGTTTTAAACTGTGAACATTTCCAACATTTTAAACAGTGGTGTAATGTAACGAAGTAATAATACTTAATAAAAGAGTTTTTATACTTCTGTCAACTTTTACGTTTACTCCACTACATTTCCTAAATAAAATGTATACTTTTACTCCGATATATTTTCCCAAAGCATTTTCGTTATTTACTACAAAATAATGTAGGAAGAACACAGACTGCAAGCAAGCATGTGCAAACAAGTGCTCGCACAACAACGGTTGATTTCATTTTCCGGGTTGCATCCGTTGCTGGAGCGGCTGAGAATAGTGCGCTGTCATTATACAGTACAAGAACAGCCTCTAGAGGCGAAATAAAAACTATCACTGATGCCTCGTAGAGTTAGTTTTGACACGTGACGTGAGGCTGCGTGCTGCACAGAGCGGGACACTTCAAAAACGGATTTAAAACACAGACAACAAAACGGTATGTTATACAGTGTACACTACAGTACATGTTTTCATATCATTATAAAGTAATTAGTTTGTTGACTATATGCTGCATTAGTGGAGAACAGTAGTATTTTTGCCATCGAGGCTGAGAGGATGCTAACATTAGTACCTCAAGCGGTTAAAACAATGTGACAAAAACACCAACTGTTTAATGTCACGATTGTTACCATTAACTTGCATTAGTTTATATCCAGCGAAGTTGCATATTTAAACTGTATCCTTCCTCATCATGCAGCGACAGAAACATAAATCAGAAATGTATTCGATTTCAGTTCTTTTTTTTTATCGGCACTGTAACATATTTTGATTAGATAATCAAGTTTTCTAAAATAGAGGCAAATAATGTGTGAAAGTATACATATAATAGACTTAGGCAATGCCTTTGTGTGTAAAGATGATCATTTTTAAGCATGACTGTTTGGATTTATATGAAATTATAACACTTTAAGAGTCTTGTAACATTTAATAAGGTTTATAAAAGTATTGTTCATTTTTAATTTCAACATTTACATTTTAACATTTTAAAGTTGTCTCTTACATTAGTTATAATGCACTATGAATTAACATGAAAGATCAATGTATAATTAATATATTAGTATTTTTTATATTTAAAAATTACAATGAACATTTAGCCATTTTTTTTAATTCAAAGAAACAAAATATAAGAGTTAAAAATTGAACACAATCTTGCTGCTCAAACTGTGTATAGAACCATTTTTAATAATATTTTTTGCTCCTTTTGTATTTTACATTTACTTGTACTTTTACTTTCAATACTTAAGTATGTATAATATAAAAAAAATACTTTTCGTACTTAAGTACAAAATATATCACATACTTTAAAACTTTTACTCAAGTAACATTCTAAACATTGACTTTAACTTCTACCAAAGTCATTTTCTGGTAAGATAACTATACTTTTACTCAAGTATGGTTTTCGAGTACTTTATACACCACTGATTTTAAATTATTTGACTGAAATGTTGCTGTTTGTTGGGGGCAGTGTGAACCAGCCTTAAAATATAAATGACTGCCTATTACTAATAAGATGATGATACTATATGATGACAGACATTTCTCTAATTTCAGCTGCTCTTTTGAGTAGGTCTTTTCAAGGAAAATCTTTACCATCAGAGCAATCTGAGAAAGATCTGATGGTTAAATGACTATTTACACCAGTACCCTTCAGGCCATTATCTGTCTGCTCAACTTCCATTGAAGTAGCCCCTCTCCAAAGATTTGTACAAAATGTGTATTGTAGTGTCAAGAGGATCATGCGGAAGACATGAGCTGTCAGCACTGTTCATTTAACCTCAGTCTTTTGTTTTGCACCCATTTTTATGTTCCACTTTTTAAATACAGCACTGTAAAACCTTTCGCTGTAAATTTACAGTAAAATACTGGCAGCTGGGTTGCCAACCACTTACTGTATTTTAACAGTACTACTTCTGTAAACAACATTTACAGTATAGTACTATAATTACCAAATACAGTATCCTGCTGTAACAGTATTATACTGTTTATCTACAGCTATTATCTGCATTTATACAGCTTTTCATTCTGTACTTATATTTGTCATTACATAATTAAAAATATACTTTTGTTATTATGTTATGGCAAAGGAAATGGAAAGCAACATACTCTGAGTTTTAAAACTTTTTATTTTTTTTTACGGAAAAAAGCAGAAAATTGCAACTTTGAAAGGTCAACATTTTAAATGCTCTCAACAGTTATCAATGAACAATACAGCAATCTTATTTACTTTTAAAATTTTTCCAAATGTGGAGTAAAAACAAATAGTAGGCCTACAAGTTTTTCAGTACTGATCCTTTTTTGCACAGTGTTGCCAGTCTTAAAAGTCACTTTCCCTTCTTGTTTCTTGAGCCGTGTTCATGGTTGATGTCAAAGTGCCTAAAAAAGCAGAAATGAAAGAGGGAAAAAAAAGGAGAGAGGGAAAACAATAATGAATATTGTGAATATATGCACCATAGCATTTTTGTGAACACAAGGACTAATAGCCTAAGCATTTGATTGCAGTAAGTTAAAATGTCCAAATAACACTATATGCACAATTGCTTCCGCATTGTACGTCGTACTACATCTCAGGAGTTTCTGGTAAAAGCATTCAGCTCACCTACATACACCACTAACCTGCTGCAGTCCAGTGCTCGTCTTCTCATTAACTGTTTTTCTCTTACTGTTTTTCTTATATTTTATACCTGTTGAATTTACATTTTAAATTAATTTGATTAAGTAAGGATAAGTACAAGCTTGTGTGTGTTGGTGCTCTTATCCCAGTCTTTTAAAATATTTAAATAAATAAGTGGTACCTGCTTCAAGACATTTAGCAATGTTAAATATTTAAATTAATCTTTAAGGGTTAGTTTACCCAAAAATAAAATTTCTGTTGTTAATTACTTGCCCTTGTGTCGTCCCACACCCGTAAAACCTTTGTTCATCTTTGGAACACAAATGTAGATATTTTTTGATGAAATCTGAGAGCTTTCTGTTCCTCCATAGGCAGCAGCACAACTCACACATTTAAGGTCAAGAATGGTAGGAAACACATTGTTAAAGTAACCCATGTGTCTCTGTGACATGTGACAGAAAGCTCTCGCATCAAAAATATCTTAATTTGTGTTCTGAAGATGAGCGAAGGTCTTCCGGGTGTGGAACGACATGAGGGTGAGTAATTAATGACAGAAATGTCATTTTTTGGGTGAACTAACCTTTTAAACAGTAACGCACTGACAGCGGACTGACAAATATACTTTGAATATTAAGAATTTGAATACTAATAATTGTGTGAATTCCATACAGTGAAATGATTGTCAATGAAAAATAGGGATTAAAATATTTAATAAAAGTAAATGAAGGTTTGTTCTGATCTTATTCATCAGGTCTCACACACACTGCAGCATCGATCACTAAGCGGAAATAGGCAAGTTGTATTATTTCAAAACGTAAGTGTGTTACAAGCCTCAGTGCAAGTAGTCCATTATTTGCCATAAACCTGATTACATCACAAGTGAAATTAGGTGCAATACTTACGTTAACAAAACCATATTTCACAGAAGGTAATTTTCCCCCCTTCCTGGTTCTTGAGCCATGTTTAGGGGATATGTCAAAGAGCCTAAAAGCAGAAAAGCAAAGAGAGAGAGAAGTGAATATTGTGCATTCATTCACCATAGCATTTTTGTGAACACAAGGACTCACAGCTAAGCATATGATCTCAGTAATGTGTCCTATTACACGTCAGAAAAGATGCATCTTAACATAATGCTTAAAATAATTGACAAAATAAAATATTTTATTTACTGAATTTTTTTGTCATAAACCTGATACACGTGAAAATAAGAACAACACTTACGTAAACAATGGAGCTACATCAGATGATTCAGCCTGAAACGAGAAAAAAAAAAGCAAAACAACAAAACAGTTTAAAAATCAGGTTGTAAGAATAAGATATGCTAAGGTTTGTCTATAACATGAAACATCAGTGTTACTGCGTGAAGCGCTGAGAACAGAGTAGCGTTAACCGTTTGCTCATGAGAAACAAAAGTTTAACATTTCAAGATCAAACCATCCATGACAAAGTAGAAACGCGAACGAAAAGCTCCAGAAAAGACTGACTTACCGTATTCTCAGCCGAACAATCATTTATCCGTCTTCTCGACACAGACACAAAGGTTTTGATTAATCAGGCGGAAAATTACATCTTCGTCTTCTCAGCAGCGCTGTCCAGTCATCCCGCGTCTCAGGCAAACTGACGCTTCAAAAGCTTAAAACTGCACACTATATTCACTCAAATATCGTTTAATGATAACATTTAAACCCTGAAGAGTCGACGTGAAACACTAAAAGCGTTGGGAGAGAAGCTAAAATGTATGCCTAGAAATTTGAAATGAGCACGGAAAAAAAAATCAATCCCATAATGCAATGCCTCTACACTACAGTATTATACTGTATTACGAGTGAAATGGGCAGAAAACAGAAAACTACTGTATATTTACAGATATTCTGTCAAATATACAGCATGTTACTGTTTTATGAAAATACAGTATAATACTGTTAGAAATTACCTGTAAATTTACAGTAAAGTTTTACAGTGTATCTGAACTGTCACATCTCACACCAAAGGCCATCCCTCCTCATCGAGTAAACAAATTCTGTCATTTTCACTGTACAATAACAGTTTTTTTTTCTGTTGTAATTCAGCAGATGTTGTTCCTGCACCTTTTAGGAGAGCTGTTCTTCTTAATTCATATGATGTGATTAATGATTTTTCTCCTTCTTGTGTTACCTTTCCCTGGTTTAAATGCATGCCACCCTGGGTTTTTCAGCCTCAAGCCCGTGCGAAGGAAACAATGGAAGAGGTCCTTGCTCCCACCTTTGTCTCATTGATTATAATCGCACAGCATCTTGTTTGTGTCCTCATCTCATGAAGCTCTCCCTCAACAACCTCTCTTGTGTGGGTGAGTATGTAGCTCTGTAACATCCCTCACAAAAAAACAGAACATACATACAAAAGTATGGATCAGTTTGAGCTTTCTAGAGGAATTATTGACTTATATATTTTGTTTTGGCGCGCACATCAGCCCTGAAGAAGTTCCTGTTGTATGTGAGGCGTTCTGAGATCCGTGGAGTAGACATTGATAATCCGTACATGAATGTCATGACTGCTTTGACGGTTCCTGACATTGATGATGTCACTGTGGTGGATTACGACGCTCTTGAGGAAAGGATATACTGGGCGGACGTTAAAACTCAAACAATAAAACGCGCATTCATCAATGGAACAAGCCTTCAAACCGTCATTTCCGGAGGTGAGTCAAAACAGGAAGTCAAGTGTTTTCTCTTCTTTCTTTTTTCATGTTCTGTGTGGTTGATGTAAGATTTTTGTCAATAAACACCACCTAAGTGAGTTATTTTATTTCTGTGCTATTAATTATTATGCTGCCACATTGTAGGCTTGAGCTGAAATACCGTTTTATTTGGCTGACACTCAGTGTTAAATAGTTTTTTTCAATTACGAGAAGACTGTGTTCACAGGCGGCTTGCATAAAAAAAATGATGGTTGAAGGAGTGTGCGGCAGAACATAAATAATATATTACGTGATAGGAGAGCTTGTTTGCGAAGTTCTCAGGGGATAGCTTCTCCGAAATGCATTAAGAAAAGCAAAAGTAGTGAGAGATGAAGACTGTTGTACATTTTCTTAAGTGCTCTGTTATAAAGCACAGTGTATGTCTTAAACCTTCTCAAACTGATCAGTATGCCAACCATGTGCCTTTGCAAGTGATTTGCTCAACAACATTTTATTACAGCATGCGCAGAAGTGTTGCAGTCACCCATGAGGCTTGTTGTAATGTGCTCCTCTCTGTTAATGGCTATCTCTGGTACATGCAGATATTCAAAACTGCCGTGGGCTGGCAATAGATTGGCTCTCGAGGAACATGTATTGGCTGAGCTCTGAGAATGAGGAGACGCAGATCAATGTTGCCCGCCTAGACGGATCTCTAAAAACCTCAGTCATCCATGGGATTGACAAACCAAAGTGTCTGACTGTGCACCCAGCCAAAGGGTAAGCAGCCCACATGGACAGATTGCAAGTATGATTAAATAAGATTTTAGTTTGTTCTTATTGCTCTAATTATTTAATTTATTAATTTATTTTGTCATTTAGAAATTTCTTATTAATTAGTGTGAATAAATTAATGTATTCTCACTAATTTATTTATTTATTTATTTATTTGTCATGTCAGCCTTAAAAACAAACCATAAGAATTATTTTAACTCATACCTCACTTTTTCTCCTCAAATGTTCTTTTGTGTTCCATGGTCTAGAAAAATTTACTGGACTGATGGAAATACAATAAACGTAGCCAATATGGATGGAAGTAACAGGAAGGTTCTTCATCAAAACCAGAGAGAACCAGTTGGTATGTCTCATTTCATTCTATTAGAGAAAGCGTCACTATTACTGTGTTCAATTTCTCTCTCTGATTCCCTTGCCATTCTTACATTCACAGGGGTTTAAAGTACATGAGTAATAGTACTTCATTACTATACTTTAGTCTTATTTTTAAAAATTTTGAAATGAAATACTTGTACTCTTACTTAATTATATTTCAGAGGAAATCATACTTTTTATTCCTTACAGTTTTCTTTAAACCTTCAAAGTACAAAGTACACATTTTGCAAGTCATCATATCTTATTTCCACAAAAAGATAAGAAATATAAAAAAACACAACTTACATAACTTCTTTAAAATGGGCAGTGAAATCCATTTCAGTCTAAAATGTAAATGGCTACAACTATGGTTATTTGTTCTTGTGAAGAGACCTCTGATTAGTCACCACAACATAGTCTTGATCTACAGTAAAGCAATTGCAGTTGTTAATTCATTTTAAATATAGCCATTGCAAACTTGAGCTTGAGTCTGCTGTCTCTATAAACTGCTGCTGAATTTAAAGGCTTTCAGAATATAAGTTTCATATATATTGGATTTAATTTCCACAGCCTTACAAAGTCAGGACCCTTAGACAATTGGGATTTAACAGGTTGCTTTACAAAGACTGTGCATCAAAGTTACTTTATGGGAAAAACTCCATGGCCTCTTGATTTCATCAATCTATTTCTGAAGCTAAGATTTTTTTTGTTTTGTTTTTTTGAGTAAAACTTTTACATAGTTCCCTTCCTCCAGCTTAAATATAGTGTGCCTGTACATTCATTGCAAAGCACATGCTCCTTTTGTTTAAAAGGTAGTCTTGGAAAAGAGAGTTGAAAGTCTTGTCTGTTGTTGTTGGGAGTATATCATGCACTAGCCCCTCTCAATCAAAGCTGTCCTGACACTCAATTGAAATATCCTTCACTTGTCACAATCAATTTTCCCACTCTGTCAAACTCTCACCATTTCCACTTTTGAAACATGTTTTAGACAGAGATGAATTTTAGTGAAGTGATTTAGAGTGCCACAAAGAGGTCACAACTATATTTCAAGCTGTAAAAAAACATCTCACACTCGGATAAATATATAGGACATGTGAGGTATATTTTGAAGTAATGATCATAACGGTATTCCATACCAGCATTCCAAACAACAGTCTCTAGCTGACTTCTTGTTTTCCCTCAGGACTTTCGATAGACTTTCCAGCAGGGAAGATGTATTGGATCAGTTCTGCTAATGGTACTATCAACAGGTGCAATCTGGATGGTAGTGGCTTTGAGGTCATTGAAAGCATGAAGAGGGACTTAACTAAAGCCACGGCTCTAGCAGTCATGGGTAAGTGATAGAGCATCTTATTCCCTCTTCATTAGTCAGGCTTAGGTCAAAGGTTGACCACCATTAACCGTAAGAAAATGGCCGCTTACATGTTGATTTGAAGGCATATTGCTGATGTTTTATCTGCATTTGTTTTTCTAATTAATGTTTGAGTTTGAGAATTCTTCATTAAATTACTGGACTATGTTGCTTTGGTAACATACACCATGAGGAGCACATTTTTAAGAAAAAAATAAGTGAAAGTCAAAAGTGGTAAGGGAATGTGTAAATTAGTCTAACATTGCATGCCCTCAGACCATCTGGTTTGTTAGCAGCTGGCTGCTATTTATCAGTTTTATCAGAAACAAAATTATGTTTAAAAGGCACCCGGTTGCAACAAGTTTTTCTGAAGAAGAACTGGTTACTGGATTTTGTCAAAGTTTGCAAAGATTTTGCCATTAAATCTTGGAAAGGTTCTGTTTTCTTTTTAAGGCATTTAGTAGCAATTGGACTAGATAACCATAATCAGAACTGTATATTCTCCTTTTCTCATATTTATTTTTATCTGTACTTATTTTATACATAAATAAGTCAACTTACATTTCCACATTTTGTGTTTGTGTTCTGTACACAGAGATTGCTGGGAGTCATGATTTCCCATCCCTATATGTATGGGTAAAAGAACAAACTGTGGTTGGTCATGTTACATATTGGTCAGATGGTCGTTTTATGTTAAAATTGTCAGTACATGATCAGAGTTAGTTATGATATATATTAGATTTTATGTCGATAGTCAAGTCTAGCACCGTGAGTTTACAGCTACATTGCTTTAGACTGATAGACCGACTAAATAAAGACATTTTGTCAAAATAGATTTAACAATTTCCGTTTACCCCTAGGAACACTATCGTGGAATGAGAATAAAGACCAAATTTTGGTTCCCTGAGGAGCGTAAACATACACCTCATTGTTAGAGAAGTGGAGAAGTTTGATTGATTTAGCTTTATAGACCAAGCTAATAAAGGCTGTCTTGAAAGATATCCATTTGATTCAATGCAATTTTTAATCTCACTTTTTAGGCCTACTCAAATTACTTATGACTCAAATTACTTTAAACATTGGCCAGAAGCTGTAATTCTTGGGATTATAGAGAATTCAGTCATGCTGGCAGCATCAGATGGGGAGAGAGTTTCATAACTTGCAAATGAAAGCAGTAAATGCAGCAAAGCCTGTATTTGTGCGCTTTCACTTTTTTTGTATTAGACGATTTCTCTTTCTCTTTGCCATAAATGTATTACACTCTCTTGTTTTAGATGGCATCTGACATGCTTTCTCACATTACTCTCTGTCTGTCTTTGTGGGTGGAAACGTATGCTCGCAAATTATTCATTAGCATGTATTTATTTCCCTAAACCACAGTTTTAACTGATTACACTGTCCGCATGCTGCATAGGTATTAATCTTTGGGAAACCTCTATAGTCACGTTCTATTTTAGAGCAGCTATGATGAGCTGAAAAACAAATGCAATTTGTAAGAAGTGGTGACAGACTCTTTTAATTAAACAAAGTTTGAGTCATTATTAAATTGGTAGCAGAATGCAGGGTGCCACAAAGACTAATGGGTTACTTTCAAAGAAGTAGCACGGTACAGCAAAACAGCAAAATGATGCATTCAGTAGGTGCTATCTATCACAATTAATAGGCCTTTGTTCCATAGAGGAAATGCTTTCCATTACTTCTGCAAAAACCTATGAGTCTGTTTGGTGGACAGTTATGTTTCTCATTTATAGTATGACAAACTGCCAGAGATGTGTTTTTGGTATGCATGTTTTTGTGTTTAGACTGAACATGCTTGCTATGCCCTTTCTTGGAAGACTATAATAGAATATGATTTTAAATACTCCCAAGCAGTGTTGGATAAGTTACTTCAAAAAAGTAATTAATTACTAATTACATCATCAATGTTGTATTTAAAATACTTTTCTAATTACTCTGTCTGAAAAGTAATTTAAATGATTACTAATTATTTCTTTAAATCCCTATAAACCTTGACCAGATAGACAATAGAAAGGAAACTCTTTTAATAATTTAATCAAACATGGAATAGTTTAGCCTTTTATAGCTTTTTAAAACATTTTAACTTTGTTAAGACATATACTATGATACTTTATATAACTTTAATACTACTATAATACTTTTATTTACTTTTTAGTAACAAATAGGGATGTCGCTATACCAAAAATCTAGTAGTCGGTACTGATACCACCAAAGGTGCACAATATTTGATACCAAAGTCTATACCACGGAAAAAATATATAAAAATACAAATAAAACAATGCTATATTTTTTTTTCCAGCTAATAGTACTAAGTAAAAATACCACAGAAATTGAATAATCAAATATGAAATAACTCTGCATAGTCATAACTGTATAAATTAATTATAGATTAGTCCTTATTAAAGCTTTTCTTTTGTTGTTTGATTATCATTTATAATACAGACAGCCAATAGGAGACAGTAGCATGTTTTAAAGGCTGCTGTCACTAAGACCTAATGGACGGAGACAAATGCTGTTACACATGCTGTTCACATTCACATAACCAACGCGAATATACGCCAAGACGGGCATTTTTGAACGTTTATGTGTAATAAACCCCGAAAATCTGACACTCGCAAGAGGCGGCTATGTGTGTGCGCTTTGGTCAAGTGCGCACTGAATGAAGACCGTCTCTCAGAGAGCGCACGCAATTTTTTCTCCCCAGGACATAGATTACATTTACCGTAATGTTCTTGCCTACCTGTGTCAAAAAAGTGAAGTAATTGTAATATTTCCATTCTGCAAAACAGCCACTCACTTCAGCCGACATCTTCAGACAGCGACTACGCAGCCAACTGGTGCAAAGCTGTGAACTCACGCGCAACTGCACTACAGCTAACGACTTTAAAGAGGCAGCGTTCACTTTTACCTTTAGACGACAAATTTAGATTTTAAATTCAATATTGATTTAAACAGAACTGTTGAACTAATTAAGTTGGCTTGAAAAAGCCAACTTACTGTTATGCTATTTTCTTCTGAGACTACAATTTCGGACACTAACTCCTCTTAGAGCTTTAACTCTACAAACTACGGAAGCCCATTAGACTCAGTGAAGCTGCCAATCTGTGTACTATTTCTAATCCATTGAAACTCATTCAAACTCATGAACTCATCTATCTATCTATCTATCTATNAAAGCCAACTTACTGTTATGCTATTTTCTTCTGAGACTACAATTTCGGACACTAACTCCTCTTAGAGCTTTAACTCTACAAACTCCAAACTCGGGTCAGACCTTCAGACTGTTCTGACTTAGTGTGCTATATCTTTTCTAACTGATCCGACTTACGGTTTTCCTAAAAAAGACTATTAAAACTCTGAAAAATCCCATTGACTTTCATTGACGGAATGTTCAGATGAGCCAAGACTGTTCAAACTCCAACTGTCAAAATTCAAATTTAAACTACGGAAGCCCATTAGACTCAGTGAAGCTGCCAATCTGTGTACTATTTCTAATCCATTGAAACTCATTCAAACTCATGAACTCATCTATCTATCTATCTATCTATCGATCTATCAAAACTACTTAACTAAAACTTAAACTTTCAAACTGAAAACATTCCAACTTCAAGCTTTTAAAACTACTTCAAACTTTCTGGCTAGGCTTTTTCAAGCCAACTTAAAGTTTGTCTACAAACTTTACTCATCTAGTTTACAGTATATAACGCAAGTACATTATAAGTAACTGTAATTAAATTACCTAAAAATGAACAGCACTCCCTTACTTTACTTTTTCAGTGGATAAGTAATTTAACTACACCAAACACTGCTCCCAAGTGCAACAAATCAATACAAAAATTCAGTAGATGGTTGATTATTTTAGTAGAACGTTTTCTACTACATCACATTTCTTATAAGATTTTCTTTAACATGCTGAATTGGTCCATACTGCACATGTTCAAAAGTTTGGGGTCTGCAAAAATGTTTGGGGTCTGATTTAATCTTTTTTTTTTTTTTTTTCCTGTGATAGCAAAGTTTTCAAATTTCAACAGCCATTACTCCAGTCACATGATCCTCCAGAAATCATTCTTATATGTTGATTTCATGCTCAAGAATCATTTTTTTATTATTATTATTATCAGTGTTTAAAATAGCTTAATGTTTTTCTGGAAACTGTCTTTTTTATAATGCTCTGATGAATATGAAAAGAACAGGATTTATTTGAAATAGATTTTTGTAACAATGCAAAAGTCTTTCTTTTGATCAATTTAATGCATCTTTGGTGAATAAAATTTATTTTTATCAAAAAATAAATCTTACTGACCCCAAACTCTCACAGACTTTTGAGTGGATAAGTGGGTGGTGAGTGGAATTTCACTTAGAATTGCATGTTTTCCTCTTCCATGCTGAATATGAACCAGTCAAACAATGGCTTAAGCCGGGCACACATTTAACGACTATCTAAAACATTCTAAGACTGTGCTCAACATACAGCGATTGTTTCCTGTGACTGAAGCCGATTTAAATACTTATACATGGAATTTAAACACCGACTGTAATCGCAGACTGAACGCGCCTGGACGTGTTTGAACGCAGTCATAAGTAGGCTTGGGTATCGAGTATCGAGTATCGATTGGAACCGGGACTAGCTTTGCGATTTTCCCGGAATCGTTCAAAAGTTTAAATTTCGATTCCTAGTTTCGATTCCTAGTTTCGATTCACAGTCCGCCGACTGGAAGAAGAAACCGCTGAACACCAACGAAGAAGCGTCCATCGGAAGTGTTGGCATAACCGAGCGAGTCGAACATGGATAGCGTGCGTCGGCGGTCCAAAGTGTGGCTTCACTTTTCTCGCCAAAATGCAACATTTGCGGCAAGATTGTTTCGTGCATAGGAGGGTGCACGTCGAACATGATAAAGCACCTCCGAGTTCATGACTTCGGTAAAGTTGGTTTTATATTCGCACATTCGGGCATCCGTATTCAATAGCTTTGTTAATCACACTACATTTGACATTCAGTGGACATTCACAAGTAAATATGCCATTAAAACAATACTTGCCTATTTTGATCGACTGTGAAAAATGTTGTAAGTTGACAATCGTTGGTTGTCAATATCATGTCGCTGCTTAAAATTCGCAAACATTAATTTATTGCACATTTATTGGAAAGTCTGAATTTATCAGAAGTCCGAATGTGCGAATATAAAACCAACTTTACCGAAGTGAGTTCATGGAGTAGAAATAAATGTGTGCACAGCAGGAGATACTATCTGTCCAGAACGCTCACGCATCCTGCCTGAGAAGGCAGATATGATCATTTTCCTAAACAAGAACTGTTTCTGATTTTATACTGTACCTGCTGCTAATCTGGACTGGGTTTTACAAGTTGTTTCTTATTGTTTATTTGCTATTCTGCACCAGGTTAGCCCATCAGTGGGAGCACGGTAACATGTCCAAGTACCTGCAGCATCATACACTCATGTGTAAATGTGTTTTCATGGTTTTCAAAAATAAAGCTCTCTTGAGGAAAGTGTACCCCTGTGAAAACATATTCATAATTTCTAATATTTATATTCAAGTTCATAGATTTGATATTTAAATTGTAGTTGAAAACAGCCCTGTGAGAAATTCATAGTAAAGTTCATAAAAAGTAAAAATTTCATAGAATTAAAATTGATGGAGAAGGTCAGACTATTTCCTTCAGAAAGAAAGTTGGTTAGCTAGCTCATTTAAAATATCCTAAACTTTTTTTGACCCTGCCTCTTAAAAGAATCGGAATCGAGAATCGTTAGGAACCGGAATCGAAACAAGGAATCGGAATCGTTCAAATTCAAACGATACCCAACCCTAGTCATAAGTATCAATTTACATTCATAATCGGCCTTACAATCGTTAAGTGTGTGCGCGGCTTTAAGATCATTTCCTTCTCTTAATGCCTTGCAGATGTACAGCATATTTACCTTACTATGTTGATTATAAAGTATAAAATATAAAGTAATCACATCCTCAATGTGAATATGAAAGGAAACAAGGCGAGGAGATGAAAGAGTCTCAGTGTGATTGATGTTATATTTGTGATAAGTAAAGCAGACCAGGTTCTGCACGTATACTCCTTATGATAAGACAGCTATCCCTTCCAAGCCCACAAATCGCTGCTTTTCTTTCAAATATCGGCAGTCTGTGTTTTTATAATGCATACGGCACATTGCCATGCAGGTACCCACAGAGATCTAAAAGAATGGTATATATTAATATGCAGCATAAGAATGTCATCAGAGAACAAAGAGTCAAATTCAGCATAAAGAGGGAAAAAAAACTGAATACATTATTGCTCCTTCAGCTCATATGCACTACAAGTCAAAAGTTAAGGTACACTTTCTTATTCTTTATTACTACTGTTTTCCACAATTTAAAATAATAAGTCATCAAAACTATGAAATGGTGCAAATAATTATGTAATGACCAAAATAAATTAAATAAAACTAGTTTAAAGCCACCCTTTGTCTAGATATATAGATATACAATAGACTCTGGTCATTTTGTCAACCAAATTCGTGATGGTTTCTAGGATGCTAT
>RJVU01050883.1:434634-475208 GCA_003731715.1 Anabarilius grahami | reverse complement strand
GATGCTATATATATATATATATATATATATATATATATATATCATTTACATTTACATTTATGCATTTGGCAGACGCTTTTATCCAAAGCGACTTACATTGCATTATACTATACATTATATATATATATATATGTGCTATATAGCACAGATTATAATTGTTTGCTTATTATTTGCTTATCTCCTCAGAATTACAGGCAGACTGTTCAGTTTTGAACATGAATGAAACAAACTTTTCCATTAGGCAATATGATTTCCGTGTAATGTTGGGGTTCATAGCTGGTTGATGTTTCATATAGCCTCCATAAGATCTTCAGTCTCTATCGGCTCTATCTCCCTCCCAGAAAAAGCAACATAAATTAGGGGATTTGCCAAGGTTAACCTTTATAACATGCTATCAGTTGATGTCCCCGTAAATTTACTTTGGTCTTGCTGTAAGGGAAATGGTTTACGATTTCAGCCACCTGGCACGGTAAAATCAACCACCCTGTAGCATGTGTTGAGGGACAGATCTTATCATTACAGGAAGGTGTGCAGGGAAATATACTCGGCAGAGACAGATGATCAGAAGATCGATACGAGCGGTGGCTGTTTGAAAGATGCAGCATCATTATAAAAAAAAATAAATAAATCCAATGGCCGCCTTGCATCAAAGTCACATCCGTTATTAGACCGTGAAACGGTAATTGAAGAGCATGATGACTGAAGAAATGAAAGCAATTTTACTGACAGGATCCAGTCTCACCACCTCCTCCTGGTAGAATCTTTAATGGGATGTGACCACTCAGGGAAGTGCAAGCTGCTGTTTAGTGGGTTGTGTGTCACCTTAAGACCTGTGCTTGTCTGTGATCAAACAGTTTAAATGGACATTACACCCAGAAGCAATCACTGATGTCTCTCACTCTGGACAGGTAAAGATTAGGTAAAGATTAGTATTGACTGCAGTGATGACCTATGCAAGCAATCCTGAATGTCAAATACGCTACTGGCTGCACAGGGATGTCGTTTATGCACAGCTGGCCTCACTACAAATTGCAAATATCTTCTTGGAGACTCTCTGTGGCCTAAATGACACTAGTATTTGTTTCTGGTTTATGGAAGAGAAAAATATTTGTGCTTGTACTCATTGCATACATACAGGTATGAAAGAGTTTAAGCATGCAGTAGGCAATTGCTCTGTTCTCAATCCAAGTGAGCTGCCTACAGAGACAGCATTTTAGGGCAACAATTATAGGTGTACAAATGCATTTGCTTTTTTTTAGATCACAGGCACGGCCATGGCGGGTCAGGGGCCGTGGGCTCAGTTCTGAGCCCCACCCACATGTGTAACCCCCACATGTGTAACCCCCACATGTTCCCCACCCACGGTTACATTCGCTGGAGACTTGGGTGGCTCGGAGACATAAATAACTGAAGACTGGGGCTGCTCGGGGGCAGAATTCGCTGGAGATTGGGGCTGCTTAGTGGCCTTCTTCTTTGGCCGTTTGGGCCTTGCTGTGGCTCTCTTTTTAGACGATCTGGGCTCTGGGTTTGGCAGGACCACATGGGCAGACCCACTGGAGGGATACGTGGAGGAAACCGGCTGTGGTTGAACTGATCAGGCCACGTGCTTTTCTGAGTAGACCGGACGAGGAAGACATGTTCGCTCTTGAACCTCTTCAATTTCATACTTGGAACCATTTAAAAAGAGAATCAGATTCATAGACTCGACTAAGGAAAAAAAACAGGCAGGTTTACTATAGCGAATCATGTCCTTGTCCAGCCCCATCAGAAAGCACGCGTTAAGCGAGGCATCTGGCCAGTTCAACAAATAAGAGAGTTCAGCAAATTCCTCCACATACCTCTCCAGCGGGCGTCCGTCCTGCCGAAGATCCCACAGACGGTCTGTAGCGGACATATCCTCACTGGGAGGAACGGGAGAGACCGGGAGCAGGAATAATCCCATATTGAAAACGTTGAAGTCCAGTCGGTTTTAGGTTGGTTATTCTGTCAAGAGTCGTGTGTAGTGGAGAGATCACAGGCACGGACTTCAACATCAAAATTAGGTTTAATCACAAAAGCAGGATTACAACACAACATAAGTAAACAATATAACCGACAAGGAGTGCAAGGAGTGAGTCCAACTTAAAGGGAGTGCTAATGACGATACACAGGTGCAGGGAATCCAGGGAAAAGCGGGAAGGCTGATGAGGGAAGTGCAAACAGGTGTGGAGCAGGAAGGATTCTGGGAAATGGAGTCCGGGAAGGCGTGACTGTGACAGTAACCTTTTTTTTTTTATTCTTTTTTTAAAAATAATTTTAGGATCCCCTACTGAAATTCACATTGGTTCCATTAAAGGGGTCATTGGATGCAAAATTCACTTTTACTTAAATGTGTGTCGGCAGTGTGTGTACACAACCACCCTATAATGGTAAAAATCCGCCAACTCCTCTTTTTTAATCCCTATAAATTATAAGCAATGTTTCAGAACAAGCCGTTTGCAGATTCTACCTTTTGTGACGTCACAAAATGCAGAAGCCCCTCACTGCAGAACACGAGATCCAGGGGGCAGAGATGGGAAGGTTTAGGGATATGTAAAGTGGGAGGAGTTGGATCCAGATCCTGGGGGTGGAGATGGGTAGGTTTAGATCCAGGGGGCAAAGACGGGTAGGTATAGGGATATGTCAAGTGGGAGGAGTTGGATCTGGATCCAGCCTCGCCCCCTGAATCTCGTGTTCTGCAGTGATGACTATCTCACAAAATGCTTAGGCCCCACCCAAGACTGCTGATGAACTGTGCCCTATTAGCATAGACCACGCCCTTAGTAAGCCCTTACAGTCCATGTTTATCTCCTCACCAGAACATTTAACAGCAGCATTCAAGTAAGAAATTTATTCTTATTAAAGCTACTAAAGTTAATTCATTCAAGAGCAGTGAGTGATTTTCTGTTTTCTTTTGTTGTTTGATTCATATTAACAGCATATAAACAGTAGGTACTGTAGATTACGCTGCTTTCACTTTAATACACAGATCTAATATACACAAGCGATTTCTTTACTTGCTGTTTACGTTCACAGACATAACCGACTGTTTGTTTTTGACATAACCTTGTGTGTATTTGACAGTTTAAGTGCAATAACACGGTAAAGAGAACTTAGTTTAATACATCCTTACCTGTTGCCACTGGAGGGGCGCTCCAGGCTGCATGTTGTTTGAGCGAACACAGAGAAGTAAAAAATGAAGAACAAGTTGTTTTTCCCTATTCTCATGGTGTTGCATCTGTTCCTGAAAGAAAGTAGATATAAAGTAGATGGTAAAACTTTAGTATAGGGAACAAATATAAACTATTAACTACAACTTTTCCCTCAATAAACTCCTAATTTACTGCTTATTAATAGTTAGTAAGTTAGTTTTAAGTTTAGGTATTGGGTAGGATTAAGAATAGCCAATATTCTAGAAATATGCATGCTAATAAGCAGCTTTAAAAAAAATAAAAATAAATAAGCAACCCTAAAATAAAGTGTTACCAAGTAGATATAATAAGTGTGGTAACACTTTATTTTAGGGCCTTTTAACTAGTTGCTTATTAGCATGCATATTACTAGAATATTGGCTATTTATTAGTATTTAACCGCATATTAATGCCTTATTCTGCATGACCTTATTGTACATTCTTAATCCTACCCAATACCTAAACTTAAAACTAACTTACTAACTATTAATAAGCAGTAAATTAGGAGTTTATTGAGGGAAAAGTTGTAGTTAATAGTTTATATGTGTTCCCTATACTAAAGTGTCCCTATACATCCAGCTCTCTGTGTGTGTGCTTTGGATGCGTGTTCTCAGAAAACCATATATCAGAAGTTTAGTCTGATATGGCTTTAAAATGCATGCAGATAATAAATTTTCATGATGATGAAGAATTGCAATGTCACGTGAGTGTGACCGCGATAGAGATGATAATCAAAACCAAACAGATGTTCTAGTTTTTGTCAGACTATTGTTCTGAGGCAAGAGCTGTAAAGGCTCCGCCCTCTTCTGGAAAGCAGCAGCTTATTTACATTTAAAGATACTTCCACTCAAAAATGGGCATTTACAACATGATCTGTGTGGTATTTTGAGCTGAAACTTCAAAGATACATTCTGGGGATACCCGAGACTTATATTGCATCTTGTAAAAAAGGGCATAGTAGGTCACCTTTAAAACATAGTTACTATAATTATTGTTATTAATGTAAAATCTCAGAATATTAGTTGGAATGTCCTCCAAACTGTAAAAATCTTTGTAATTGTATTTAAGACATATTGCTGATCCAAAGTCTTTGCAGTTTTATTGTAACAATTACATACTAACAGGATATGTGGTCTCTTGAAGGGAACTATGATTAACATGATTTTGTTGATTAATTTTTCAGCCTTTTCATTCAGTGTCATTCGGTTCATTCAATCCCTCTTTACTTTAACAAATACAAATATGTGTTTCATTTTACGGTTGCACAGCCACGACTGTCTCCAGCTCTCCTGTATTCCTGCAGCAGACAGATATGGTCTAGGCTCGGAGCCAAGGACAATCTCTGAGGCCCTTTGTGGCATACTCAGCCTTACAGAGCGGAAACAACACGAGGGGCTTGCTAGCTGCAGCGGCACTGTGAGAATAGATGCACTCTGATGGCTTTGTGAATGAAGAGCCCTTGTCTTCAGCCAGGGCACGTAGCCAGGCTGCCCTGAGCTCTGCCTCATTGACTCACACTGGGAAGGGAACATGCATAATGCTCAAGTCCTATCTCTTTACTTTTCCCGCTCACTCTCTCTCTCCAACCACCTCGCTCGCCCACCCGTACACTGTAGCGTAGCATCATTTTGGCACCAAAAAGAGCACAGTACACCACCGTATTATATGCATGTGGAATAAAAAAGACAAACAAATGATAATGGCATGTGCGTCCATTGGCAGTCAGGCCTGCTGTTTCTGTGACTTTGGGAAATGAATAATTCATCTGTTTTTCCAGGTGGCAGGCTGTGGTGGGCCGATGAGGATCTGGCTCAGCTGGGGACGGTAGCCAAACGGGATGGACGTAACCCGGTGGTGCTGCGCAATAAGACCAGCGGAGTGGTACACATGAAGGTGTACGATAGAGATGGTCAGAAAGGTGCGTCCTTATACAGTCAAGGTTGCCGCAAAAATGAAACGACTGACTATCTGAGGGGATTTCACAATTCTTTCCCATGTTGATGTGTTTCGCATGTAGACAGGACGTTTGGGCAGGATATGTCGAAGAGTTTGTCGCTTTTAGCCAGTAGGCTTTAGGTCACAAACATGTACCATGATTTAGCTACTTGACAGTACATCCTCATTCTAGAGAGCATTTGATTGGGCAAAAATCTTTGTAGTTTAAAAAAAAGTCATTCAGTTTACCTGGGAGAGAATAATTACAAATTTTAAATGCATATATCTGTAAATTAAGTCCATGTTTAGAGCTACACAAGCAGTGATTAGCCTCAAACCAGGCATGGACTAAAAGCTACAAAACTCTTTTTTTACTTTATGGAGTCTTTAAGTAGCTTATAAAAAGAAATATGCTGAAATAAACAAGACCATACATTTTGATCATTACACCATGCTGTTTAATTTACTTGTAATTTGCTAGTTTTAAATGAGTCAACTGTTTTCTGTTTTCTGCATTCCTTTTTTAAGATGATATCACAACCTTATCTTCCCTGTGCCTAAGCAGAGATATATTCGGATATTGGTTTTCCATTTTGTGAGTTATTCTGCAAATAATTCATACTAATGGCAGATCCATTAACGGCATTGCTGTGAATCCCACTAAACTGTCGACTTGAATAAGGAATGACCATTAAACGGGCTCAAATGTAAATCTATCCAGCCACCAAATTTCTCCGGCAGCAATTAGCTGAGCTTTCCATGAGAGCTTGCGCTAATACACAGTGGTGCATTTTCCCTCCCCTTCACTTTCGGTTATACAATTAAGACAAGAGTAAGACTTCTGGAAAGAATGGAAAGTCATTTTAACTTGACACCAACACTAAAACCTTTCATCAAATGAGGAGAGATATCCTGAATTTACGACCTGACCATTGTGACCGAACTTGTTAATGAATTGCGTTCATATAAAAGGGTAAATGACATGCCTCAGAGACTGTCTCAAATTAATCTTCTGCTTTAGCTTTGCCTATACGTATGGCTCATAAGCAGGCCAATATAGAATCTGCAAACTTTTTTTGAATTTTATCTGCTAATTTTGGGGGGAAATCTTTTGGAACTGGGAATTTTGTGGAATGGATAATGGGTTTCACATAGTAAAATAAATTAAAGAGAACTAAAGAGAGGTGACGTTGCACAGGGTTATTTCTAAACCCTCATTTCCTCGAGTAAAAATAAAAAGTTTTTACAAATTTTAACTTAAGATATTATTTGAATATGTTAACATATTAACTTTGATATGATGGTTTCATTCTGATTTTAATGATATTAAACATGATTATTATATTCTATTGACAGCTCTAGTTTTTAACAGTAGGAAATGGGGTTTGTATGATAATAATCTCTGTAAAATTTATTTTGGGATGATATCAGAACAGCAGTATACTGTATATGTCAATTGGCATTCAAATGAAAATGTTTCTCTTCAGGTTTACTGTACCATTCAAAAGTTAATTTATTTATTTTGTTGTTGTTGTTTTAGATAAATTAATACTTTGGTCCCACTTTATATTAGGTGCCCTTAACTACTATGTACTTACATTTAAAGTAATGATTTAATACAATGCATATATTGTGTGCATAAATGTTTTTACATTGTACTTAAATTTTAAAAAATACCAGCATGTAATTACATCTGTAATTAATTTATGTAATTACACTTATAATTACACTGTTGACCCATCCCTTACAACTTATCCCACCGTTAAACCTACCTATGCCACCAAACCTGTCCCTAACCTTACCCATATCCAACCTCAATAGCAGCCAAAGTGTTTTGCAGTACAATAAAAACACAATAAGTACATTGTACTTATTTTTTGATGTAAGTACATAGTAGTTAAGACCACCTAATATAAAGTGGGACCAATACTTTCATTTAGAAAGGACGCATTAAATTGAACAAAAGTGACAATAAATAAATGTATAATGTTACAAAAGATTTCTTTCAGAGAATCTGATGAATAGAAAATAATAATATTAAATCAGTTACCACAAAAAAAATGTCAATGGTTAAAAATAGTTATTGAGCACCAGATCAGCATGTTAGAATGGTTTCTGAAGGATCATGTGACACTGGAGTAATAGCTGCTTAAGATTCATAAGAGTCTTATGCTCTTACCCACTCCAAACTGTTGTATGGCAATGTACACATTATCAATAATAATAATTATAAAATAAGCTACACTGTCAATTTGTTATGGTTAGCAGTGTTTGAGGGGAGGTGAGGATCTTATCGCTAGCAGTCTTTACACAACCAAACAAACAAAGATAATCCAAACTGAAAAGCAGCAGGCAATAATCCAAACAAATATCAGGAAGACAGTAATTATCCAACTGGGAGACAGGAAACGTAACATCTTTATCATGGGAAGTAAAGACAACGACTGACAAACAAAGACTGAAACACGGGTATATATTCACAGGCAAACAAGAGGCTAACAAGCAACAGGTGAGACTGATACAGGGTAACTATAGAAACTAACAAGGGTAACTATGAGAAGAAAGTAAAACAGAAAGTAAACACTGGAATTAAACACTGGGAACAATGGAAACAGATAAACACTTCAAAATATCAAATCAAGAAACTCAAAACTAGTGAACATGTAACACAACTTAATACATACTGAATATTTTCCAGATAATTTTTTTTTATATATATATATATAAATAATGTGCTTTGGTTTTAGCAAATGACAATATTTAAAATCTTCATAATTTTCTCACACAGTATAAATGGATCTTACAATGTCATAAGATTTGTTTGTATAAGCAATGGAAGATAAGAGGGTTTAAGGAAATGTATGAAACAGTCATTATTTTTGCAGTTTCATCTGGCTGCACAAGTAGATCTGAATACAAATGTCACCTATCACATTCCTATATTTAAGAAATATAAATGTTTTGAATGGTTTTGAATAATTACCTTGCAATAATGTACAAGCGTTAGAGATGGAGAAGCCAAACAACTACAGTCCACAGTTTTTTCAAGATAATATTTCAATCATCACCATGTTGTCTTTTATTGCGGTCTCTCTCAGGTAGGAATGCCTGTCAGTTAAATAATGGTGGTTGCTCGCAGCTCTGTCTGCCCACGTCTGAAAACACACGTACATGTGCCTGCACCATTGGCTACAACCTGCGCAGTGACCGTCTCTCCTGTGAAGGTAGGCTGTTGTCGTGCCCCCTGTCAATTTGTTTAGCGGGGATGTCACGCATGTTTTCTTCACTTTAAACAACAATTCACGTCGTACTTTTATGTAGAAGGTGTCCAAAGAAAACTGTGTGACGTTCATTTGACCTCAATCTAACATCTCTTGCTTGCTGTTGTCTATCACAGGCTTGAGTTCTTTTCTGATGTACTCTTTTCATGAGGGGATACGTGGAATGGCTTTGGATCCCAGTGACCATGCCGAGACCCTGATGCCCATCAGCGGCACCTTGTTTGCCGTTGGCGTGGACTTTCATGCAGGTACAAACACTGCACTTTCTGTGACTCAGTCCTGCTATCTTTCACTCTGTTCAGTAGTGTATAGAACTGCTCTCTGAATCCTCTGTGTGCACAACAAAGATAAGGCATGTATTGCCTTCTCTGCATTACTTTTTTTTAAATGTTGTTTGCTGCCAGATCTACAGTTTTGTATTAGCTACACAGTCTCTTACTAGATCAGAAGGGACTCTACAAGACTTCATATCACATGTTGAAGAGATAAATGGGTTAAACAAGTTGGTGCAAACAGTAACTCAGATAAATATTCCCTTTGTATCTCATATAGCTAGAACCATAAGAGACAGAAAGCTGTATAGTAGATAATCTAGCAAATGAAAGTAGAGCCGACATCACCAAACTGATGGTGTTGAGGGGTTGTTTTCATACTGTGCATTATTCATTCTCTGAATGAGGTTAATTTGACAGCGGTCTGATGCAAGATTATTCAGCCCGTTTCGGGGGAGCATTTTGTGGTGACAAGTGGCATAAATGAAGTGAGCGTCAAGGGGGCAGTCCACATGTGATGGTACCAAATTATCATTCTAACAGTCAATAATATGAGACATTTCGATAGACATGGAAACACATACGCATGCATTAGCACAGACTACCTACTGTAGCCTTTCAAATGTGACCTGACCTTTCCTTCTCCCATAAACAACCAACAAACACTGTGCTGAAAATACAGTACATATAGCATTCTGTTCAGGTTAGAGCTGATGCAAAGGATAAGTATGCTATACAGACGGTGTGAGGTTACTAGTGAATACATTTATTTGTTTGTTGGTTTGTTTGATAGTGAGATATGATGCATTTTATTTAATTATTATTATTATTATTTATTTATTTACTTATTGTTGTTATTAATACATATTTTAGTTATTTTTACGTTTTAATTTAGTTAAATTATTTAAAGTAAAATAGCACTACCTCTACTACTAATAATAATAATAATTAGGGCTGTATATATATATATATATATAGGGCTCTATATACACAGTATACTGTGGGTACGGAAAGTATTCAGACCCCCTTAAATTTTTCACTCTTTGTTATATTGCAGCCATTTGCTAAAATAGTTTAAGTTAATTTTTTCCTCATTAATGTACACACAGCACCCCATATTGACAGAAAAACACAGAATTGTTGACATTTTTGCAGATTTATTAAAAAAGAAAAACTGAAATATCACATGGTCCTAAGTATTCAGACCCTTTGCTCAGTATTTAGTAGAAGCACCCTTTTGATCTAATACAGCCAGAGTCTTTTTGGGAAAGATGCAACAAGTTTTCCACACCTGGATTTGGGGATCCTCTGCCATTCCTCCTTGCAGATCCTCTCCAGTTCTGTCAGGTTGGATGGTTAATGTTGATGGACAGCCATTTTTAGGTCTCTCCAGAGATGCTCAATTGGGTTTAAGTCGGGGCTCTGGCTGGGCCATTCAAGAACAGTCACAGAGTTGTTGTGAAGCCACTCCTTCATTATTTTAGCTGTGTGCTTAGGGTCATTGTCTTGTTGGAAGGTAAACCTTCGGCCCAGTCTGAGGTCCTGAGCAATCTGGAGAAGGTTTTCATCCAGGATATCCCTGTACTTGGCCGCATTCATCTTTCCCTCGATTGCAACCAGTCGTCCTGTCCCTGCAGCTGAAAAACACCCCCACAGCATGATGCTGCCACCACCATGCTTCACTGTTGGGACTGTATTGGACAGGTGATGAGCAGTGCCTGGTTTTCTCCACACATACCGCTTAGAATTAAGGCCAAAAAGTTCTATCTTGGTCTCATCAGACCAGAGAATCTTATTTCTCACCATCTTGGAGTCCTTCAGGTGTTTTTTAGCAAACTCCATGCAGGCTCTCATGTGTCTTGCACTGAGGAGAGGCTTTTTTCCGTCGGGCCACTCTGCCATTAAGCCCCGACTGGTGGAGGGCTGCAGTGATGGTTGACTTTCTACAACTTTCTCCCATCTCCCGACTGCATCTCTGGAGCTCAGCCACAGTGATCTTTGGGTTCTTCTTTACCTCTCTCACCAAGGCTCTTCTCCCCCGATAGCTCAGTTTGGCTGGACGGACAGCTCTAGGAAGGGTTCTGGTTGTCCCAAACGTCTTCCATTTAAGGATTATGGAGGCTACTGTGCTCTTAGGAACCTTAAGTGCAGCAGAAATTTTTTTGTAACCTTGGGCAGATCTGTTCCTTGCCACAATTCTGTCTCTGAGCTCTTCAGGCAGTTCCTTTGACCTCATGATTCTCATTTGCTCTGACATGCACTGTGAGCTGTAAGGTCTTATATAGACAGGTGTGTGGCTTTCCTAATCAAGTCCAATCAGTATAATCAAACACAGCTGGACTCAAATGAAGGTGTAGAACCATCTCAAGGATGATCAGAAGAAATGGACAGCACCTGAGTTAAATATATGAGTGTCACAGCAAAGGGTCTGAATACTTAGGACCATGTGATATTTCAGTTTTTCTTTTTTAATAAATCTGCATAAATGTCAACAATTCTGTGTTTTTCTGTCAATATGGGTTGCTGTGTGTACATTAATGAGGAAAAAAAAATGAACATAAATGATTTTAGCAAATGGCTGCAATATAACAAAGAGTGAAAAATTTAAGGGGGTCTGAATACTTTCCGTACCCACTGTATATGGATATACTTTTATGAAAAAAAAATATTTCTTAAAATTTTAAAAATGTAATGCAAATATTAAAGAGGTCATATAATGCCAATTTTACAAGATGTAAAATAATTCTCTGATGTCCCCAGAGTGTGTATGTGAAGTTTTAGCTCAAAACACCCCATAAATAAATTTTATAGTATGTTAAATTTGTCACTTTTTGAGGGTGAGCAAAAATGCTCTGTTTTTGTGTGTGTCCCTTTAAATGCAAATGAGCCTGCTGCCTTTAAGAAGGGGGCGGAGTTTCAAGAGCTCGTGTTAGCAGTGGCGATTACCTTATGCAGACTCACTGAAAATGTCAGAAACTGGGCAGCCTTTTATGTTCAAACCAGAGAAGAATTGACAACATGTAAAATGCAACAGGATGTTTCTGAATGGTTAATTGATTAATTGATGTATCTTATGTGGAGTTAACTATCTTAAAGTCATTGATTAGCATATTCTGGCATGATAATCTATAAATCGCTCGTGTGGGAACTGTTGTAAGATGCACAGAGCCAGAGAATATACAGGTGCTGGTCATATAATTAGAATATCATCAAAAAGTTGATTTATTTGACTAATTCCATTCAAAAAGTGAAACTTGTATATTATATTCATTCATTACACACAGACTGATATATTTCAAATGTTATTTCTTTTAATTTGATGATTATAACTGACAACTAAGGAAAATTCCAAATTCAGTATCTCAGAAAATTAGAATATTGTGAAAAGGTTCAATATTGAAGACACCTGGTGCCACACTCTAATCAGCTAATTAACTCAAAACACCTGCAAAGGCCTTTAAATGGTCTCTCAGTCTAGTTCTGTAGGCTACACAATCATGGGGAAGACTGCTGACTTGACAGTTGTCCAAAAGACGACCATTGACACCTTGCACAAGGAGGGCAAGACACAAAAGGTCATTGCAAAAGAGGCTGGCTGTTCACAGAGCTCTGTGTCCAAGCACATTAACAGAGAGGCGAAGGGAAGTAAAAGATGTGGTAGAAAAAAAGTGTACAAGCAATAGGGATAACCGCACCCTGGAGAGGATTGTGAAACAAAACCCATTCAAAAATGTGGGGGAGATTCACAAAGAGTGGACTGCAGCTGGAGTCAGTGCTTCAAGAACCACTACGCACAGACGTATGCAAGACATGGGTTTCAGCTGTCGCATTCCTTGCGTCAAGCCACTCTTGAACAACAGACAGCGTCAGAAGCGTCTCATCTGGGCTAAAGACAAAAAGGACTGGACTGCTGCTGAGTGGTCCAAAGTTATGTTCTCTGATGAAAGTAAATTTTGCATTTCCTTTGGAAATCAGGGTCCCAGAGTCTGGAGGAAGAGAGGAGAGGCACACAATCCACGTTGCTTGAGGTCCAGTGTAAAGTTTCCACAGTCAGGGATGGTTTGGGGTGCCATGTCATCTGCTGGTGTTGGTCCACTGTGTTTTCTGAGGTCCAAGGTCAATGCAGCCGTATACCAGGAAGTTTTAGAGCACTTCATGCTTCCTGCTGCTGACCAACTTTATGGAGATGCAGATTTCATTTTCCAACAGGACTTGGCACCTGCACACAGTGCCAAAGCTACCAGTACCTGGTGTAAGGACCATGGTATCCCTGTTCTTAATTGGACAGCAAACTCGCCTGACCTTAACCCCAAAGAAAATCTATGGGGTATTGTGAAGAGGAAGATGCGATATGCCAGACCCAACAATGCAGTAGAGCTGAAGGCCACTATCAGAGCAACCTGGGCTCTCATAACACCTGAGCAGTGCCACAGACTGATCGACTCCATTCCACGCCGCATTGCTGCAGTAATTCAGGCAAAAGGAGCCCCAACTAAGTATTGAGTGCTGTACATGCTCATACTGTTCATGTTCATACTTTTCAGATGGCCAAGATTTCTAAAAATCCTTTCTTGTATTGGTCTTCAGTAATATTCTAATTTTCTGAGATACTGAATTTGGGATTTTCCTTATTTGTCAGTTATAATCATCAAAATTAAAAGAAATAAACATTTGAAATATATCAGTTTGTGTGTAATGAATGAATATAATATACAAGTTTCACTTTTTGAATGGAATTAGTGAAATAAATCAACTTTTTGATGATATTCTAATTATATGACCAGCACCTGTATGCTGCATGAAGATAGAACAGGTATAGTTTAGTTCAATTACGGTGTACTGTTCTCGCTGAGGTGCAACAACTCCAACTAAACAGTGAGCTAAACTCTCTCTATTCATGAACATGAAGAAATCCTGAGTTCTTTGTATGCAGATTTATTTTCTTCACATCGTACTGAATCCATACATATGAGATGAATGATGAAAACGAGAGAATGAAAACTAGAAAACAAACGGCAAAATACTGTAATTAGCTAAGCCATTTAGCTTTCATAAACATTACTTTTACAGCACAAAATCAAATGCTTAAAAGTTAACTTAGTCGGAACAAAGATTATATACATACAAGCGATGCTTCTGCTGAGGAATCAACGTGCAGGAAGAATTTTCTCTGAAGAAATGACTGTCTGCATTTTTTACCAGTCTGTCATTTTCTAACGCGTTTTTTTTTTTTTTTCTTCCGGTATTAGCTCAGTAAACAAACCGTCAAAATAAGAGTCTGCATGAAACTAAAAGTATACCAAATTAAGCATAAAATTTCAACTTAAATGCCTGAAGGTCAGAACATACGGTTATAACTTGTCATGTTGTCATCTTGCTTTTATGACATGCTACTGCATTTGTGTTACATACTGTATTGCAATAACATGGCCTCACCCCTTTATTGCGTGTTCTTGGGGGCAGGGTTTATGTAAATTTTAGGGATAGTGATGTCACTAACCCGGGAAGAAGCTCGTTGTAGTCCCTACCAGCCGTTTGTTGTAGTCCTTAAACGGAGAATTTTTTAAAAGAAAATATCTCGCTTTGCTTTGAAATTTGAACATCGTAATTTTGCGGATGTTGTATGTGCTCAAACAGCAACATTACACACTAACTAAAGTTAAAGCTGCAGTCTGTAACTTTTTTTGGTTAAAAATGATCCAAAATCAATTTTTGAGCAAGTACATAACCAGCCAGTGTTCAAAACTATCTCCTTATCTTAGCCCGATTCACAACGGTAAGCATGTAATAATGTTTTAAAATAAGAGCGACCTGGTGGATTTCCGCGGGAAATTCAAGTATGCAGCAGTTTGTCTTTGCGTCATTAACGTCACGTCCGTAAACAGAAAAAGGAGTCCAGGCAAGTCGGTTTTATCATGTGAGGATGCTGCTTGTTGCGGATCATTTATAGTCTGTTCTCACAGCAGCTGAAATAATTAAACATCAATCTGACACTGACAATCATCAGTGACAACTGGAGATTCACCCGTAGTCAAAAAGCAAAAGACTTTAGACTGTGGAGCGGCTACAGGAATTGAAATCTACAGGTAACACTAATATACACTAAATACACATAGCGTGTGTCTCAATCAGCTCCCTAGTTCTGTAGTCAGGGCACTGATCAGGGAATCGGCCACATTCCTTTACATGATATACTGATTCAAGACCTAGGGAGCTGATTGAGATGCAGGGATAGTCACACAATGCTGATGTTGTTAACAGTAACAATTTGAGAACAAAGCATAACAGTAATAATAATTTGCACATTTTGGCGTGATCCGAGCTAAGCGATCGTTAGATTTCATAATCTTTTCATCATCATTAGCAGCGCGATTTATTGTAGGCCTCATGCTTTTTTCCTCAGTTGGTCAGAACAAAAGTGGCAGAAATGTTACTTTCCTGTTCAGCTGATATTTTCTGGTGAAAATTCTTATATTGGTCATACTTTCAAGACGTAGAATCTGTGATTCTGAAGAGCAGTATCCACACCGGTGTAGTGATTGACAGCAAACATTAGATTCATCCGCGCTGAGCCGTGCCGATGCACAATGCACGTAATGATAACTATTCTGCATATGACTGCAATCGCATGTTTCAAACAGAGATGGCGACAAAGAGGAAAAATGGCAGACTGCAGCTTTAAAAAAGTGAAATCATAATCAACCATGATTATTATTATTTTTATTAATTTATAACATTATCAATTTAACAAGAAAAGCATTACCTTGGAGTATAACATACTTCATCTTTGTATCTGCTCTAAACTGAATGGATGTTTATATGTATTCAAACAAATATTCATTCACCTTAATTCATTGGACGGACAGGTCAACACACGCTGTGTGGGTTGGGAAACATGACAGAATTGCTGACCACAGCAGCAGGGCAATAGAGGCAGATGGTCAGAGAGTTTCTATGCAAATGCTCTTGCCTACCACCAGAATCAGCTCATCTCAGGTGAAGAAAACCCCAGTCCGGCTCAGCCTATGACAGCTGATTACACATGCATACCATTTGCATGTTATTAAGAGGCAGCTTGTTGGAGCATAAAACAGATGAGGGCCTTCCAGCTGGCTGTTGTCACATGCAAGAGATCCGTTAGCCGAGTGTGAATTCAGTAATAACAGTAGGGTGCAAATAAATAACTAAGCTTGCCACATTCGGTTGTAGGGCAAAAATACCATTTACATTTAGAGCCTACTTCTGTCAAAACAATCGTTTAGTCATTGCTAATCATGTTTGATTTGTTTGCTACACAATTTTTGTATGTAACTTTGAATGTCCCCATACATAAAGCTTGTTGGTAACTGTAGTTATTGTTACTGACAAAAAGCATTAGAAATTAATATAGGAATCTCTTACAAGCAGTATAAGAAGTTTTCAGGATATCTCTGTTATGTGCTTAATTTTTTTTTTGATGTAAAGCTTCTGAGATGACTATTTATATTACAAGCTTTGCTCTTAATGTGAATAAAAATATCCCCTTTTCATACAGGCAATGATACAATTTACTGGACAGACATGGGTTTAAACCGCATTTCCAGAGCCAAGAGGGATCAGACATGGAGGGAAGACATTATCACCACTGGCATTAACAGAGTGGAGGGCATCGCAGTCGATTGGATTGCTGGTTAGACACAAACATCATTTTAAAAATGGAATACTGCCATTTTTTATCACTATCTTTCTGTGTATAGTTTTTCAATAAATGGTATTGCTCAGCACAGAATGTCAGCACTTCTCCAGTTAAAATCTTGGTCCCATTTTATATTAGGTGGCCATAACTACTATATACTTAAATCAAAAAATAGGTATAATGTATGTATTGTGTTCATATTGTATTGCAAAACACAAAACACCCCTATTGAGGTGGGATACAGGTTTGGTGGTATGGGTAGGTTTAAGGATGGGTTAAGTTGAAAGGGATGGGTCAACAGGAATTAATTACAGATGTAATTACATGCACCAATACTCACCAAGGCTACATTTATTTGATATAATAAAATACAATAAAATTTGAATACAATAAAAACAAAATATTGTGAAATATTATTGCAATTTAAAATAAAAATATATATATTTTAATTTTTTTCCCCCCCTAGGTAACCTATACTGGACAGACCATGGCCTCAACCTCATTGAAATTGCTCGTCTAAATGGTCTCTACCGGTCAGTTGTAATATCAGATGGGCTGGATCAGCCAAGAGCCATTGCAGTGCATCCACAGAGAGGGTACGTCAGCTGCCTTTGAGACAACGGATCAGATTCAGCCATGTCTGCTGTTCACTAATATAAATCTTTAGAAGGACTTTGCAAATCAGGCTACACATTTAGGGAACTATACAAGTGCATTAGATCAGAAAATACAATGAGCTCTGAGAAATGAAAATGCAAAGGTTTTTTGACCTTTGAAGGTCAAATACATTTTGCGATCTGTGAGACTGTGAGTTTTGCTGACAAAATTGGCTTTAAAATGTCTTGGCCTTCTCTAATGATCCATGAATTTAAAACCAGAAGATATGCATCTCCATTTAGTCTCAGACCAATTTTGTAGTCAATTACAGTATTGTTCGAGTAATTATGGTCAAGTCAAACTTTATGATCTCTTTTTATTTTTGTCTGCATTTGCCTTGCATTTGATGTTACAACCTACAATCAGAATCACAAACTGAGAAGACAAATTTTTTACATGAGTGCTTTAACCCATCTACCATCTATCTGCTGACAGCAGATAGCATCAGGAGTGGGATCTTCTAAATCCCAGACATCCAAAAAAGAGACACCCATTCAAGCCTAAGGCTATAAAAGTATTTTTCGTTTCCAGTTGAGTCAAACTTTGAATGACATTTCCTTGGTGGTATAACAACAGTTATACGCTTTAAAGGAGTAGTTCACCAAAAAATGAAAATTCTGACATCTTTTACTTACCATCATGTCGTTCCAAACCCATACGGCTTACTTTCTTTCGAGCACAAAAGTAGAAATTCTGTACTGGTTGCTCTTTTCCTTGCAGTCTTATAGTGAATGAGGAAGCTTTCAAGTTTCAAAAGGGTTTCAAATAGTATCATATTAGTATGAGACTCAATGACTTAATGTTAACGGCTGTAACCCAATCATTGAGAACCATATCAGTTAGATTTGTGAAGTTTTAAGAATCAAATCAAACAGTTCACATAACTGATTTAATTCAAAAGAATTAGTTGTTCACAATGATTTATTCTTCTCTAATGAACATGCCAAGGTGTTCTAGGGCTGATGTCAAGATATATTCAGTGATAAACAATTCTTACAAAAAGGTTTCTGAAGACTTGGCATAAGTCTCATTGTTCATGAGTTGTATGGACCACTTTGACACTTTTGTATCCTTTTTGAAGTCTTCAGATTTTTGTAGAAAAGTATATGTTTGGAATGGCATTAAGGTGAATAAATGATGACATAATTTTCATTTTTTGCTGAACTATTCCTTCAAGGTCACTATAAAATATATAGAATTGGTAAAACGGTAATCCGGATCTGATTTTTCCAATTAATAGTTACTTATTCTGGACCGAGTGGGGGAAAAATCCTTGCATAGGTCGGGCACGACTGGACGGTTCTGACCAAGTGACTCTGGTCAGTTCTGGCATCGCCTGGCCGAATGGAATCACCATTGACTACGAGGTAGGGTGACGTGATTCTACTTCCTGATGCTCCGCTCACTCTCTCTTCTTCTGATGCTGATAAAATGGAGCTGCTCAAAGGGAGAGGCGCTCATTTTCAAATTGCTTTCTAGGAAAATAGATTATACTGGTGCGACGCCCGGACCGACAAGATAGAAAGGATCAACCTTGAGACCGGGGAGGGCCGTGAGATTGTACTGTCAGCCTCCAATGTGGACCTGTTCTCCGTGGCTGTGTTCGGGGCTTACATCTACTGGTCTGACAGGTAATTTATTATTTTACTAAGTGCTACACTCTCCAAAGTGGCCCACGGAGCCAGATGCTCCAGTCTCAACGGATTAACCCCTTCCAAGCAAGGTTATTATGAGGCCTGCAGTATGTTTCTGTCATCTCCCAGGCAGGCTCCATTGGCCTTATGTAAATAGGGTGTACCGTAAGTCATCGGCAAGGTGACGTTTTCTCGGCTTTGCCGCTAAAGCAGCTTTTCTGTGTGTTTTAATGAGTCTTGCTGCTTTTAATTAGAAAGCTGCCACCATTACGCTGATGTCAGACTCAATCTCTGTGCCGTCTATGGCAGGGCCCATGCCAACGGATCAATCCGGCGTGGATTCAAGAGCGATGCCACCGATGCTGTCACGATGAGAAGTGGTCTTGGCGTCAACCTGAAGGACGTGAAAGTGTTTAACAGAGGCCGGGAGAAAGGTTGAGGTTTCAACTTAATTTGTTTATTTTATTATGCCACATATGTTTTTTTTTATTTATAAAAAAAAAAAAAAACTAAACAAGATTTATTCTGAATATCGCAGTGTGCATCTAGCGATGTTATTCAATGCTTTTGCATGCAGGCACAAACCCGTGTGCGAGGAGCAATGGAGGTTGTCAACAGCTGTGTTTTCACCTGGGCAGCGGAAGAAGGACCTGTTCCTGTGCTCATGGGTACTTAGCCGAAGATGGCTTTGCTTGCCAGAGATATGAGGGCTATCTTCTGTACTCTGAAAGGACCATATTGAAGAGCATCCACCTATCTGATGAGAGCGATCTTAACTCCCCTCTCCAACCTTTTGAGAATCCAGACTACTTCAAGAACGTCATTGCTCTGGCGTTCGATTATCGGCAACAGAGCTCACACCACAACCGCATTTTCTTCAGCGACATCCATTTTGGGAATATACAGATGATCAATGACGACTGGTCAGGAAGACAAGTCATAGTTGACAGTAAGTCTAGTTGGTTTTATTGAACATGCTTTCTTGCAAAAATGGTTTGCAAAAAGGGGCGTTTGGAAAGTCCTGCTAATTGCTTCTTGGTTTGGATTTTGAGCTAGCCTTGAAAGATGTCCAAAGATGCTGCTTCCACAGATTTGGGCATTTGTTTTTGGTCCTGTCGTCGTCCTGATGCAGACTCATTGCAGTGACCTACATATTGTTTAATGTTCTGCCGCCAGAACCATTCCAGCCTCTTAGCAGCCATTTGTGAAAGGCCATTTGTTGGAAAGCATAAGTGGCACTGCCTGTGATGTACAGCAAGGCCTCCATGCATCCAACATCTAGTAAAAGTGTTGTAATAGCTACCTCCATTTTTCCACAACTAAGTGGGACCAATTTAACTGTCAGAAAAGATGTTTAAAACACTGCATCTTTTTCTATGATGTATTCTTGATGGATTAAAATCGCTTGTCTCATTTCCAAACTGTAACAGAAATATGAATGGAAGCGGGGTGATATTTTTCAAGATCCTGCCTGTCACTGTTGTTGGAAAGTTTAGAATATGGCTATTGATTTCCTCATGTACGCTATATACTGCAGACATTTCAGCTGCGATCGATATCCACGTCTAATGGTGGCCCACAATAAAAACCTAATATGCCTAATGACTGTGTATTATCCATTTACAATGTAATGAGACAATCTTGGCTTTTTTTTTTTTTATCAAAAACCTCATGTACTACTTATTATAGCTCGTTCACTTAGTAATTTCCGATACAGACATCATTCAGACATAAATTACTGTAAGTTTAAATGGTAAATAATACGAATATTGCAATAACGTAGATGTACACCAGAAATTCTTGAATGAAATTCTTCATGATTGATAGCAGAAATTCAGGGGATGTTCTTAAAAAAATAATTGACCCAAAAATTTAAATTGTCATATTTACTTTTTTAGTATGCTTCTTTTTTAACCTCAAAAGCTTCATACAGTCATAGAAAAGTCTTACAGCTTTAGAACAAAACAAGAACATGAACTATCTAAATGCAATTTCTTTTTGTCCCATGTAAACAGAGGGAAAAAAAAGTCCTGAATGCCTTTTCGGTACTTAGTAACCCAGCTCATTTCACTCTGCTGAGGTTAATGGGATTCAGATATACTTAGAAAGCCTCTGTGCTGCATGATTAGTGCTTCTATCCACTTACAGTACTCTCTGAATTCTCTTTTAACTAACCTCATTGCTCCTTAGGTATTAGACCTTTTCATATTTCATTTTTACTTAATTTGCCATTTCTATCCTCTTGGTGATCATAAAAATGGTTTTGTTCTAATTCACTCATGCCTTTGTTTAGTGTATGTGACAAAATATCATTTACAACAAATAGAATCACTGCTTTTTTTCTTGCAAGTGTAGTGTTAAGACATTAACTGCAGTATGTGATGTTCTTGGAACCTGTGAAATGTGACACTTTTTAATAAGAATTTCAGTATTACAGCTAAAACTAAATTGTTGTTGAATACACTATACTTTTTAAAATAAGTTAAATATAAACTGCATTATTAATATCAAATATTAACTAATTAAATTAAAACAATGGCATTCACATTTTTCAAGTGATTACTTCAGCATAAAATGCACAATACATTAATATGATTTGACTGAGAAGTAGGTCTGTAATTAAAATTAGCTATACAGTTTTTTTCTCTCTCTCTCTCTCTCTCTCTCTCTTTCAAAGCCTAATGCACAGGTTAGATATGTTGATTAATATGTAGATTGTGGAAATGTTTTTGAACGAGATCACATGGACTTTTCATACTGCTTCCACACTGTAACATTCACATAGATATCCTCCACCTCTATCCATTTGAGGATAAGTACCACAGCCAGAGAGAGTGAGAGAGAGAGTGATGTATTGTTGACTACAGGTTGAAATGAGCCTGCTCTTTTGATGGCGTCTCCACACTTGAGCTCATTCACTTTTCCAGAGATGAAAGCCAATCCCAGACACCTCGACTACATGCACACTCAGAAACACATACAAACACTCATGTACACTCTGTGCTCTGTCACCGGGAGAGGGTGAGGACGTTAATAATCCGTATTTCCCTAATTAAGTCATACATCCCCTGTTAATTACTCCCTGGCCTCTCTAACAGTTTCTGCAAAGGCAAGCTGTCAGACACTTTTTATTGTGAATGATTAATTAGTGATGGATTTCTGCAGACCGTTAATAAAGTATTCTCTAAGATTTTTCAAAGAGTAGCTTTTTTAGCTACAGCCTCTGCTAACTTAAACACAATTGCTATTTAACTGATGGCGTTTTAGACATGACAGCAGACAAAGCCTAACAGTTTTATAATGCTTAGTGAGATGTCACTTTGATTGATTATGGTTTTCTGAACACACTCACTTTGTGATTTTCAGTATCAAAAAGAAAAGTTTAAAGAATTCGAGAATACATTCAAATAAAGTTCATTTGTTAACATTAGTTAATGTATTATTAACTAACATGAACTAACCATGAGCAATACATTTGTTACTGTTTTTGTTAATCTTTGTTAATAAAAATACAGCAGTTCGTTGTTTGTTCATGTTAGTTCACAACTAACTAATGTTAACAAATACAACTTTTGATTTTAATAATGTATTATTAAATGTTAAAATTAACATCAACAAAGATTAATAAATGCTGTATAAGTGCAGTTCATTATTAGTTCATGTTAACTAACCTAGTTAACTAATATTAACTAATGAACCTTATTGTAAAGTGTTACCAAGAATTCTAATATGCTGATGGTGCTCAAGAAACAATATTTTTTGTGGAAACTGTGATAATTTTTTACCCCCAAGATTCTTGAATGAATAGAAAGTTTAAAAATTTTTTTATTTGAACTAGAAATCTTTGGTAACATTATAACTGCCTTTACTTTCACTTTTGATCACTTTAATGCTTCCTTGCTGAATAAAAATATTATTATTATTATTATTTTATTTTTTAAGCGCACAAACAGTGGTGTGTTAATTTCCAAATTTTAACATAAAAGAGAACATACTATTACATCATCTTTCCATTTGACTGGTTGAACTATGTCATTAGCCAATGGGAAAGAAGCATGGTCAAACTGCATTTTGTTTTCTTCTCCAGATGTGGGTTCGGTTGAGGGCTTGGCTTATCACCGTGCATGGGGCACGATCTACTGGACTAGCTCCACCACCTCAAGCATCAGCAGATACACAGTAGATCAGAGCCGACAAGGAGCCTTCACCAGGCAAGCTGTTGTCACCATGTCTGAGGATGACCATCCCCACGTTTTGGCCCTGGATGAATGTCAAAAGTAAGGTTTTTTCTTTTTTTTAGCTCACTTGGGTATTTGATATTGTCGGTCTGTAAGAAATACTGTCAGTGTCAAATTAGAAAAATGACATTGAGAGTGTTTTCAGAAATGTTATATATAGTATAACAATGGAATATAATATTATTTCACATGAGAGTTTGAGTTTGTTGCCATGTGCATTGAACTGCTTATTTGCTCTTAAAAACATCCAAAATGCACCATCATCGGTCATGTGACACGTGAGAACCAATGAAGTTTGGTGTGCAAGGTATAAAAGTTGTTTTTGTTTTTTTTTCTGCTCTGGCAGAGGGAAAGATTCCATTCACTATAAACAAAATGGATACTTTCACTTGACAGAGAAACCTTTGTCAACATGTGAAACAAAATAGATTTTTATGTCAGGAGGAAGCATATTGACTTTTAAAATTGAGAGCAAATTGATTCGTCACACACAGGAAAACTGACATATATGGAATGTCAATCAGTAAAGAAGGAAAACATTTTAATTAGTTTGACCTCTTCTGATGAGCCAAGCACTGTGTGAAATTTGTTGTGGATGGAACATTTTTATTCCTGACCAAATTAGCAACTCTCCAGACATAGTGGATTGTAGATGCACTTAAAAGAACCATTTCAGACTGATGAACAGCATTGATATTCAGAAAGATGTGCCGACCCTGAGTTCACTGACTACATTAAACCCTCAACCTTGGAGAGAATATGCTTACTTGGTTATCTGGCACATTTTCAAATGTACTACAGACTGCTGTTAATTAGAATCTAACCTGAAATGATTAATTGGCATAGAATGTCAGCATGTATCACTAATTTTCAATTAGTCCGTGGAATTAGACTGTGAAAGGAATTTTTAAGAGGAAACGTCAAACAGGCCCTGAGGCCTTTCTGTCCACTACTATTTGTGAAGTCGGTGATATTTTTCAGTCCCACAGAGCGGGTTTAAAAATACCGACAGGCGACAGTATTGAATCATTTTGTCTCGCTAGTGCTGTCTGAAAAATCGCATCTATTCCTCTCATTTTCTGTCCCATGTATTTTATAGCCTCATGTTTTGGACCAATTGGAACGAGCAGCGCCCCAGTATTATGCGCTCCACTCTTGCAGGGAATAACATGAAAGTCATCATTAGCACAGATGTATTCACTCCAAACGGACTCACGATTGACCATAAAGCAGAAAAGCTGTATTTCTCTGACGGCAGCCTGGGCAAAATTGAACGCTGTGAATATGACGGCACCCACAGACATGTAAGTATGACTCTTTCTCTGTTTCATGATTTTTTGAAGAACACATTTTCAAGCAAATTATTATGATTTTTTTTAGGAGTTCCTGACAAGATGCATCATTTTTGTAGCACTTCACAATAAGGTTCAATTCATTAACATTTACTAATGTATTAGGAATCATATACTAACAAATAAACAATATCTACAGCATTTAGTAATCTAGGTTTCTGTTGATTTATAAAATATAATTTTGCATTTATAATATTTGTATACATATTTTTGAGTGAAGTAAATAAATATAGTATTTTTTTATATATAAATAAAAAAAAAAAAATTATTAATGCTGTAAAATTTGCTGTGCACCTAATGTTAACAAATTGAACCGGTAACACTTTACAATGAGGTCTCATTTGTTAACATTAGTTAATGTATTAACACTATATTTATAATAACACTAACAATGAGCAATACATTTGTTACAGTATTTATTAATCTTTGTTAATGTTAGTTAATAAAAAAATTAGTTGTTCATTGTTTGTTCATGTTAGTTCACAGTGCATTAACTAATGTTAACAAATACAACTTTTGATGTTAATAATGTATTTTTAAATGTTGAAATTAGCATTAACTAAGATTAATAAATTCTGTAGAAGTATTGTTCATTCTTAGTTCTTGTTAAAGTAGTTGACTAATGTTAACTAATGAAACCTTATTGTAAAGTGTTACCATTGAACCTTACTGTCAAGTGTTACCAAAAACTTTAAAGGGGTGGTTGATTATGATTTCACTTTTTTAACTTTAGTTAGTGTGTAATGTTGCTTTTAGAGCATGAACAACATCTGCACACTTACAACACTCAAAGTTCAATGCAAAGGGAGACATTTTCTTTTAAAGTATTCACTGTTTAAGGACTACAACTAGCTTCTTCCCGGGTAAGTGATATCACTAACCCTAAAATTTACATAAACCCTGTCCCCGAGAACATGCAATAAAGGGGACGAGGCCATGTTGTGCTGCTTTAGAGAAGAGGAAGAGTTGTTGTAGTAGAGTGTTGTTACCGGACTGCTTCCCAAATGACAATTTCAATTCACGAAATGTCAATTCAATGCTGGATTTGCACAAAAGATTAACATGACGGCATATGCCAGTCGATGAGTTGAATCAACTCCACAGCAACTACATAAATTTATCCACTAACCATTCAGAAATGTCCAGTTGCATTCTAAAAGTTGTAACTTCTTCTTGAGTCTCTCCATCAGTGTCAGACTCCGGTTTGAACAATGTAAGGCTGAACACCATTACTGACAATCGTAGTTTTGGCTGCGTGAGATTCTCCAGCTTTGTTGTTGTTGAGCAACCAAAGCGCGAGCTGTTAAAGCTCCGCCCTCTTTTAGAAAGCGGCCGGGAGCAGCAGCTCATTTGCATTTAAAGGGACACACAAAAATGGCGTGTTTTTGCTCACACCCAAAAAGGGGCAAATATGACAAGCTATAATAAA
Source organism: Anabarilius grahami (assembly GCA_003731715.1). Classification (NCBI taxonomy): domain Eukaryota; kingdom Metazoa; phylum Chordata; class Actinopteri; order Cypriniformes; family Xenocyprididae; genus Anabarilius; species Anabarilius grahami. The sequence goes on along the minus strand of RJVU01050883.1, from coordinate 449,526 downwards.
TGATGTGTGGGGTATTTTGAGCTGAAACTTCACAGACACATTCTGGGGACACCAGAGACTTATATTACATCTTGTAAAAGGGGCATTATAGGTCCCTCTTTAATTAATTAAAACCCAAAAGAAGATCATTCAAAGATGTCATTCTTTTATTACTTTTGAAATAATTAATAATTTTAAATTCATCCTAGATTTTTCCAGTTCATTCTTTGTTTATGAACATTTTCTTTCTTATTTTTATAGTTGTTGTTTAATGAATTGCTTTTGATTAGTGGAAATAATTAACAACCACCAGTTAAAGCAATTCCTACTCATTTTCGAAAACATAAACCTAAATTGTGTTTTGCGTCTGGTCACTAAGTCTACATGATAATGACTTGATGACCACTCAAAGGCCAGGCAACCCTCTGGAGTTATTAGTGTCCACTGATGCAGGGTCTGTTGACCCTTTACAAGATCGCTTTAATTGTAATGAATTATTCACTTTAAAGAAACATGACAAAGAGTTCATTAGAGTTCCTCAACCTCCCAAACTAAGCGCACTGATGGTAATGAAAGCCTTATTTTGAGACTCCTGCTGGGCCGTCCTCTCAACCAGCCAATTAAACTGTGAAGAATTAAGCAAAACTAAATCAACATGGCTTTTGGCAAACTGCCTTGCAGTTGGAATCTCCCAACTGGTTTTAGTGTGGGGGATTGTGTGGTGAAACTGAGTCAAAGCTTAACGGTATGCATGGTTAGACTTTCTCTGATGAAACACAATCTGTCACACTGTGCGGTGCCATCATTCACATCATATCCACACAGAGAGGACTATTAATATTTATGTAATTTTTTTGTAATTCCCATCAGAACAACAAGCAAATGTATGTGGCTATAGTTGTTAGTCGAAAACTCTATTTGACATCTATTTGATCAGATAAACAGAGATAATTAGTGCTGGAGCAGAATGCTTGCACCCCTAAATTTAATTCTGAATCAATATGCTCCATCAAAAACCATCTGGCAGGCTCCTCATTTTTCCCCCCTCTCTTGGATCTCCAGTTGTTGTTTGCTCAAGCTGGGCTCTCTTAATCAACACCTGTCCTATTTTTCCCACCATGGTGGCAGGGCTAATGTGATCACGGCTACAAGCGTGTTCCTGTTAATGGTTGGGTCTCCAGAGCTGTGGGACATCCTCCCACCCCATAGCCCGGAAACTCCCAGAAGGAGTCGTGTGATGTATATCCGTGTCCGTCACCATGACACCTGCATTAACACTCTCAGGATCTGGGCTAAACTGGCTGCTGGGGGATTATTTAAAGCAGGTGTCCTCTGCCTACACATTAGTTTTAGTCCTCTCAGAGACTTTCCAGTGGTCGTCATAGTCTGTTTTTGTCTCTTGTTTTTAATTATAAGACATTGTTTTGAGTCTTGTGTAAGGTGCATTTCTTTATAGAACTGGTGGCTAAAAACTATCGGTGTGACCGTTTTTTTTAATGGCCAGTAATAATAGTGAATATTTTGACTGTAGGATGGCTGAAATTTTAGGGACGCACGATATAGCAGCACTATACCATATTAGAGATTTCTTTTTATTTATTCTATAATGCTATTTATGCTATTTTTGATATATAATTGATGCATGTTCATTTTCCCTGGTTTAAATGTAGTCTCCAAGTCTCAAAATAAATATCCATTTTTCATAATGTACATAATGATGCCTAAATTCACTTTTTGAATTTGAAACGTTTAACTTACATTTTTCAGTGTTTTATTTTTAATTTGTTTAGAAAAATTTTGAATGTAAGCATTTGTAAGCATTTTCTCTATGTGTGACCCTCTGTATTTGTTGTTAGGTGATTGTAAGGTCGGGACCTGGCACATTTTTTGGGCTTGCTATCCATGGAAACTACATTTTTTGGTCTGACTGGACTCGGCGGGCTGTGCTACGAACCAACAAGTTCACTGGAGGAGATACTAAAGTTCTTAGAGCTGATATTCCCCACCAGCCAATGGGAATTATAGCAGTTGCCAAAGACACTAATAGCTGTAAGTATTCCAAAATAAAAGATTGGGCAATGAAAGTGCCTCTGAAACTTTTCATATATGTGTTTCGTGCTTTGGATTTACATCTGAGCTTTTGCTGGTGGTGGCTTTTTTTGATTTCTAAGGAATAGTAGGAATGATAAATTAGACTGGACTTATTTAGTAACCAAGGAAACTAAATTGGAGACGTAATTAATTTTAAAAAGTATCATCGAGTCAAAGAGGATTCTCTGAACTGTCGCAAATGTGAAAAGTAGGACATTAAAAATGGGTTTAAGAGACTCCCGACGGTTTCTGTTTGTGAGCCTGCTGTGAGGGGTTTTCTCCTCTCATTTGTTTGATCATACCATATGATTGCAGCTGTCTGCCCCTAACCATTTTTACCTAGTGAATGTTACCAGTCAGCACCTCCAGAGAGATGTGTGTTCATGCGAAGACAGATTTTAGGATAACTGCTGTTGTGATGAACAATGTGATCTTACTATCCTGTACTTTCATCTGACACTATGCCAGGTTAACACACAACCTTTGATTTTTGAGGCTCATTTCCATATTCATGCTGAGACACAGCACAATGAATTAGAGATGCTGAAGGCTCTTCATAAGTACGGGTGCTTCATTCAGCTCCCAGAGGTGCAAAGTTCTGGATTCATACCATTTTCTGACAGTCTGCACATTCATTTAAAACTACTTTGATCAATCTGATTGAATGGACTACTGGTAAAAATGCTTCTATTTAGTTTTTTCATTAAACAAAATATACTATTTGCATAATAATTTGAGTAAAAATTGTCAGAATGTCTTTTTGGTTTGTCCTCTTGCTTTAATGACAGCAGCACTCGAACTTCATGAACTGAACAGCTGTTCTTCAGCACGATTTGAGAACGATCCAAAGAGCTTCTTGTTTTAATGAAAGCAAGAACATTCAATGTCTGTACAGAGGAGTCATATGATCAATGTCACAAATTTGCTTATTTAATTATAGTGCAGAAATTAGCGCTTATTTAAATAAAGCAGATTCTGAAATAGTTCTAATCAATTTAATGTTGTTGTTTTTTTTTTTCATTTTAAATGTTCTTTGTTTTAAATTGTTTTCTATTGTCATGTTTAATATGACTTTAAATCCCTCATTTTCAATGTGTATAGACTTTTGGACACCACACTTTTAAATCCAAAAGTCCAACAAATTAAAACACTACTGTTTTCTTTTTCCATTTATGAGATTACACTTATGTTTTAACATTTAACTTTTTTCTTTTGCTTAGAAATTGCACTTTTGGTCGGAACTCCAGGGTATTCAGTGAATAAGCCCCTGATGTATTTGTCAGTGTACTTTAATAGTCAGCTCTTTTTAAGAAAGCAAACCTGTTTTTAGCTCAAAGTTTTATGGATTGCTCACTTCAAAGACTTTGGAATGACTTTTCTCTGTGTTCTTGTTTGTTTGTTGTTTAATGTTGTTATTTAGGCTTTTTCTTTACTCTGTTGTGATGGTACGTGATGTCCCCTTGTCCCTCTGTTTCAGGTGAGCTATCTCCATGCAGGGTTCTGAATGGTGGTTGTGGTGACCTGTGTCTCCTTACTCCAGATGGCACAGTCAACTGCAGCTGCCGAGGAGAGCGGATCCTGCTCGATGACAACAGATGTGTGTGTAAGTTTCATCTTCACATCCACAGGGCCATGCCTCCCTCAGACTCTCAGGAAATACAAGTCGCTCTATCTCAGAAAGGTGTGAAATTACTTTGCTTTAGTTATTCCAGCATTCTGAGTTTAAGCAAACATCATTATTGCTATCTAGAATTAGGGATTTGAAATTTTCCCATACCATTTTTACTACAGACATGAATGATACCTCAAATCTTGTGACTTGTTGAGTAGAGGTGTGCTAATGGGTCAGTGACATCATGCTAATTTTTGTCCTATCAAAAGTTAATTAAAACGAACTAAAAATACAATGAATGTATAATTTCTATATTAGTGCTGTCAAATCGATTAATCACATCTAACATAAAAGTTTGTGTTTACATAATATATGTGTATGTATGTAATGTGTGTGTGTATATATATATATATATATGTTAGGGATGCACCAATGTATCGGTCAGTAATCGGTATCGGCCAATAAGCAATTATTTTCACTATCAGCCATCAGCTGATTGTTTAAAAACAGTCAATGATCAGGGTCGAGTATATCCTGTCAATCAGAAGTTTTGTTTTGTCATCAAAGTTGATGTGTTAGATGTGGGCAAGCGTAAGGATTTGAGCCAAATTGTGATGGCTAGACGACTAGGTCAGAGCATCTCCAAAACTTCAGGTGGGGTGTTCCTGGTCTGCAGTGGTCAGTATCTATCAAAAGTGGTCCAAGAAAGGAACAGTGGTGAACCGGCGACAGGGTCATGGTCAAGGGGTCAAGGCTCATTGCTGCACATGGGGTGCGAAGGCTGTCCCGTGTGGTCCGATCCAACAGACGAGCTACTGTAGCCCAAATTGCTCAAGAAGTTAATGCTGGTTCTGATAGAACGGTGTCAGAATACACAGTGCATTGCAGTTTGTTGCGTATGGGGCTGCATAGCCGCAGACCAGTCAGGGTGCCCATGCTGACCCCTGTCCACCGCCGAAAGCGCCAACAGTGGGCAATGGTAGAAGGTGGCTTGGTATGATGAATCACGTTTTCTTTTACATCACGTGGATGGCCGGGTGTGTGCGCTTACCTGGGGAACACATGGCACCAGGATGCACTATGGGAAGAAGGCAAGCCGGCGGAGGCAGTGTGATGCTTTGGGCAATATTCTGCTGGGAAACCTTGGGTCCTGCCATCCATGTGAATGTTACTTTGACACGTACCACCTACCTAAGCATTGTTGCAGACCATGTACACCCTTTCATGGAAACGGTATTCCCTGGTGGTTGTGGCCTCTTTCAGCAGGATAATGCTCACTGCCACAAAACAAAAATGGTTCAGGAATGGTTTGAGGAGCACAACAACGAGTTTGAGGTGTTGACTTGACCTCCAAATTCCCCAGATCTCAATCCAGTCGTTTTGGCAGCAAAAGGGGAAACACCACAATATTAGGAAGGTGGTCATAATGTTATGCCTGATCGTTGTGTACATACATATATATAATTTTAACACACACACATTATATATATATATATATATTTAACTAATTGATTTATTTATTTATTTAAATAAATGATAATTGTGTAGATATTTTTTTTAAATATACAGTATTTAAACATAATTAAGATGTGAACACTCCAGTTGTACAGAGAATACAGTATGTTAATACTTTTTACTTGATGAATACACCACGAGTCATCAAACTGAAAATGGTCTAAACATTTTTAAAACAATATGAAACCAACAAGAATACAAAGAGTACATTTATAAAAACTTATACATGTTGTACTAGATTATTTTGCTGTGCTTTGCTTTTTCTTCCTTTTGAAAGATTTTTCCAGCCTTATGATTTTCACCCTATAGTGGATGTAAAAAAAAGATTAAAAAAAAAAAAAAACAAATGCTTACATTGAATAATGGACAGTAGTAGCACAGATATTTTGGGGTGGGTTCTTTTGACTTGTAGCTGCATAGCAACATGCTTAAAACCACTCAGAACATCTTACCCACAACACTCTTGCATTGTGACAGAAACTTTTGCACCACTCATATTTCTTCAGAAAATCTAGTACAGTAAGTGTGTATTTTCACCAAATGATGATGCAATTTACAAAAATAACACCCAAAAAAAAAAAAAAAAATTGTTTATCAGCCACACAATTAATTTTGTTTAGATTTGGTTAGTTTTGCTTGCTAGATTGGTTAATATCTTTTTGTTCTCCTTCATAGCCAAAACGTCCTCTTGCAACATCCACGCTGAGTTTGAGTGTGGAAATGGGGAATGTATAGACTACCAGCTAGCATGTGATGGAATTGCCCACTGCAAAGACAAGTCAGATGAGAAAATGCAATATTGTGGTAAGTAGCGGATCACAACACTTTGCCATATGTACTCTCCACTCTCACATCATGAAAGCAGTAAGAACGCAGAATTGGTTTAAGGTGGCAGTTCCATTCCCTGAAGCTTCAACCTAATAAAATGAGCCGCTTCTCCTTACTGCTTTCAACCAGAGGAGCAAATGGGAATACGCTCAGAGCAACAGAAAGGGTAAATAAGAAGGAGCATGTGAAGCTTTTTTACCCTGATGTGAAAGATTTTCTGTGCCTTTGCTTTCCATATCACTAGACAACAGGAGCTGCCGAAAGGGTCACCGTCCTTGCTACAACAGGCGTTGTGTGGCTAACAGCCGCTTTTGTGATGGAATCGACGACTGTGGGGACAACTCAGATGAGGCATTTTGTAACAGTGGGTATCCTGTGTGTGAATGTTATTATTTTGACATTTTGCATATAAATTTCACTTAAGGAAGTCATTTATTTTTTGCAGTCTATAAAAGAAAATAGGCAGCAAAAAATATATTTAGGTTTATTTTCGGACCATGTTAGACCACAAAAATGACACCCAATTTTCAAGCTGTGAAAGCATTTCACAAGTCATTTTCTTTGGAGCTGTCTGGAAGACCCTGTTATCATCAGTGAATTGCAGTGCATATCATACAAATATCTGCGCACAATGTTTCATTCATTTAAGCGCATGTCCAGGTGCTTTAGTCTCTCTGCTCTCAGTGTAAATGAAGTGTCTCTTTTCCAGATGTCACATGTGCTGCGTCTGAGTCATCCTGTCAAGATGGAACTTGCATACCAATATCCTCCTGGTGCAACCAGGTCATCGACTGCGCCGATGCCTCGGATGAAAAGAACTGCAGTAAGGCAGCGTTGCCCATGTTGCAAAGCAGTCCACGTTCCCGTTATCCTACCACAATAATCATTGCCTTGACGTATCAGATTATTAAAGACTACAAATGTAATGCATTCCTAGATTGAACTGAAGATAAACCAATAAACTAAATTCAGCCATCATTTAGTTGCCCTCATGTCGTTCAAAATCTGTTTGACTTTCTTTCCTCAGTGGAACAGAAAAGGCACATTTTTAAAGATTGTCCTGTCCGGCTCTTTCCCATATAATGAAAGTGAAAGGGGACAAAATGACAAAAAGCACCATAGAGGTATTATAGTCTAGAAGCAGTCTGTGGGTCTTCTGATGTCATATGATACAGTATCTTCATATAACAAAATTACAAAGAACAAAATTAAGTCATTATTCACTGAAATTCTTCTCTGCTAGCTCTAAAATCCAATATGACAGCATTGACATCAATGACTGCCATTCAAACGTTAGGGGTCAGTACGTTTTTTTTTTTTATGTTTTTGAAAGAAGTCTCTTATGCTTACCAAGGCGGCATTTATTTGATCAAAAAACAGTAAATATTGTGAAATATTATTGCAATGTAAAATAGCGGTTCTCTGTTTCATCATATTTTAAAATGTCATTTATTTCTGTGACAACAAATCAGAATTTTCAGTGTCACTTGATGCTTCAGAAATCATTCTAATATGCTGATTTTATTATCAACTTAATAATGATATATGATATACTTTTCTTTTTCATGATTTTTATTTGATGAATAGAAAGTTCAAAGGAACAGCATTCATTTGAAATATAAATCTTTTGAAACATTCTAAATGTCTTTATTGTCACTTTTGATAAATTTAATGTATCCTTGCTAAATAAAAGTATTAATTTCTCAAAAAAAAAAGCACTAGCCCAAACTTGTGAATGGTAGTGTAGTTATATTTTAATGACACTTTATTGCTTTAATGGTGATTTTTTTCATTTTGGAGACCCAGCTTCATTTACTTTCATTATATTTCAAAGAGCAGCCTAGATATTATTAAGAAAATCATCTTTTGTGTTCCACGAAAGAGAGTCATGTGAGCAGAACGATGTGTGATTGTGTCAATAATGAGAGTAATTTTTATTTTTGGGTGAACTATCATTTTAATTTTGAATATGGATTGTGTGTCTGCATGGATGATCATATGGGCTGGAATCATTTGCATCGACCTGTTATGCCGTCTAATGTGACCTAAATAACAAGGTCTTCCTTTTTTTCCCCCAGATCACACAGATTGTGCAGACTTTTACAGGATGGGAGTGGCAGAAAAGGTCTTCATCAGCTGCAACACCACCTCACTCTGCGTTCACCATTCCTGGCTGTGCGATGGAGCCAACGACTGCGGAGATTATGCCGACGAGAGGAACTGTCAGGGTAACACTCAGTATAACTCTCCGTTTGTTAGCTTTGCAGCTTGATAAAGCCAGGTTCCATTAAAATCGAATTAATTTTGTCGAAACACTATTTATGAAAGAGGTAATGAAGCAGAGACAAGCCCCTGTCTTTTTCTCCTTGCTTGAAGAGCCTCAAAAGGTACGGAAGGCTGATGAATAATTATTGGTGATTGTCACACTTGCGAAGAGCAGACATTTAAACACTTGCGCATCTCATCCCTTCAAAACCGCTGATGAAAAGGTGGCTTGAAAATTAGTCTTGGCAGGTTTCGGTTTATTACTCATTAGCATGTCAGTGCTTTCAAATAGAAAGCAAATGTGAAATTTATCGGAATAGACCTGTTTGAATAGAGATGTACTTTTAATGAGGCAAGAGCACTTTTACACCCTTATAGTTCCATAGAGAATTGCATCACATAAAGATTTCATCTGCCTGGAAGCGATTTTAGAGAGCAAATAATGACCCAAACAACCACTGAACCAAATTCTCACTACACTAAGCAAATCTTGGATTTATTTGTGCTCTTCATAATCAAACACATATTTTCTCTGACTGCCGCAGTCTCCCATGGGCAGAAATGTGCAGAAGGCCACTTCGCCTGCCCCAGCGGGAACTGCATCTCCAGTGTGTGGCTTTGTGATGGCCAGAAGGATTGTGAAGATGGTGCAGATGAGTTCCAGTGTGGTAAGCATGACTGGTATTAGCCTCCCATTGCTTTTACTCGGCTTGATTTCTCATGTGGAGCGAGAGATTACGGCCCACCTCTTGAGATGGGCTTTGAATGCAGAAACCAATTCAGCTGCTAATACTGAGGTCAAGAGAAGCATTTTCAGGTGATAAAAACCAATCTTCATGTGTACTTATGCCCTTGGAGGCTTGCGTGTATGTATATAACTGGATCCCTGAAAGCATTTTTAGTTCACAAAAAGGTTGTATGAAATTCAGATTAGATAGATAGATAGATAGATAGATAGATAGATNTGCAGAAACCAATTCAGCTGCTAATACTGAGGTCAAGAGAAGCATTTTCAGGTGATAAAAACCAATCTTCATGTGTACTTATGCCCTTGGAGGCTTGCGTGTATGTATATAACTGGATCCCTGAAAGCATTTTTAGTTCACAAAAAGGTTGTATGAAAGATAGATAGATAGATAGATAGATAGATAGATAGATAGATAGATAGATAGATAGATAGATAGATAGATAGATAGATAGATAGATAGATAGATAGATGTAAATATCGATGAAAGCACGAACGAGCAAACACCTATGCACCTTATCTAACTTGCACATGCTCCCTTTCTTGGATTTCAAAGGATATTTTTCTCCATAAAATGACATAACAGCACTTTGAATGGAGATAGCAAGAGACCATCAGGCAGTCAAGGAGAATCATGGGAATTTGAGACCAATCTATCCTGCTGTGCCCCTTAATTTCATTCTCCATGGTCTAACCACAGGAGTGGACAACTCTAACTCTTTTGGCAGGCAAAGTCTGTCTAGAATAGAACTGAAAGGTGGGGGGAAAAAAAATAATACTTGGCTTAGATGTAAACTGGCATTTTGTATTGCAATTTGCACATGCATAGACATGTTGTAGTATATAATTTTGTTGACAATTATATCCCTGCATATCTGTGAGATATTTTAATAATGAAAGGATATGAAAATGTCTCTTTTAGGCATGTCTATAGTTCAGAGGATTGATTTTTGTTTTTGAAAGAATTCTCTTATGCTTCCCAAAGCATTTATTTGATCAGGAAAACAGTATAAGCAGTAATATTGTGAAATAGTATTAAAGTTTAAAATAGCTTTTTTTATTTTTTTATTCCTGTGATGGCAGAGCTGAATTTTCAGCAGCCTTTACTCTAGTCTTCAGTCTCACATAATTCTTCAGAAATCATTCTTATATGCTGATTTGGTGCTTATTTTTGAAAACAGTTGTGCTGCTTAATATTTTTGTGGGAACCATAATACATTTTTTTCAGGAATATTTAACGAATAGAAAGATTAAAAGAACAGCATTTATTTGAAATCTTTTGTAACAAATGTCTTTACTGTCACTTTTGAATTGAATGCATTGTTGCATAAATTAAATATATTTTAAGAAAAACTTACTAACCCCAAATTTTTGAGCAATAGAGTATACAAACTCATAAAGAACTGTGGTAATGCGGTATACTACAATCTTTGACGAGAACAATAAATAGGAATTGTTTCCGTACACAAGCTTTTATTTTGCTTTTCACTTTATTTGGTCAGTTTTGCCACAAAATAAATTTTGTACATTTTAAATCCATAGATCAGCTGAAATATTATTTTGTCATCTTTTAGAATTGCACTACCATATAGACATCCTTGAAACAGACAGACAAGGACTAAAAGCCATAATGTTCCAATTTTAAGTTTCCTAGGGTAAAACTGCTGCTCAACACAAAGAACATACAGATAGATATGTCTGCTAGTACTATATGTTTGTGATGGATGTCAGGATAAAAGTGTGATTACACAAATAAAAATGCAGAAAACACTATTATTCTGCTTTATTGTATCTTCATGTAAAAGCCACTTTGAGAAAGACTGACGTATTTCTGGTGTGTTTTATCATTGCTGTGTTTTGAGAGCACAAGTAATATAAGTGTAATCCAGAGGTCTACCACAAAGTCTGCTGAATTTAGAAATAAAGAAAGCATTCAGTTAGAGATGAGTCCTAAATCGTGGATGCCATTTTTCTAAGCACTGTTATTTGTGACTCATAAACTATTTTGTTGATAGACTCCTCCTGTCTGTGGAACCAGTTTGCTTGTTCAAAGAACAAGTGCATAGCAAAGCAGTGGCTCTGTGATGGTGAAGATGACTGTGGAGATGGGGTGGACGAGAGCGTGGATCTCTGCGGTACGCATATGACCTCTCCTTGCATTCTGTGTGACTGTAAATGCTCCTTTTTTCTATGCCTCAAAGGCAACGTTTTGAATTATTTGAGTTTATACACTGGCTAAATGTGATGCAACTATTATAAATTGGCCAATTATAAAAATGCAATCATGTTTCAATATATTACTACATATTTGTGGTAAACAATCGTTTAATTGGATTGTAATGAAATGTCAGTGAGATATTAATGATATTGCCCCGTTCCTAATAATGGCAAATGCAATTAAACACAATACATACTTTTCAGAACTTGATAAGCAAAACTGAACTTCTAAATGTGTGCTATGTATAACTAGTCCTACTTGACCCACTCAGCTGGATTCAAACTGCCGTCTCTGGCTTGGGAGGCCTGCAGTCACTAGCATGCCTCTTGAGGCCAGGCGAGTGAGGTTTACACGCACAGCTCTTACTGCCTTAGCTCCGTATCACTCACCCCCCTATACCTCACTCCCACGACAGTCTCGCTTGACCCACTCTAGCGGGATTCGAACCAGTGTCTCTGGCGTAGGAGGTGGGCACACTTACAAGGACGCTAAAGACCACAGTTTCTAGCGTCAGTCGCTATCACACCTCTTGAGGCCAGAGGAGTGAGGTTTACACACCCAGCTCTTACAGGCTTAGCTCTGTTACACTCACCCCCCTAAACCTCACTCCCGTCCGGGTCACGGCACCAAATGTGACGGTCTCGCTTGACCCGCTCCAAGTGAGATTCGAACCGGCGTCTCAGGTATGGGAGGCAGGCACACTAACAAGGACGCTAAAGACCGCAGTCACTGACACACCTCTTGAGGCCAGAGGAGTGAGGTTTACATGCACAGCTCTTACCTGCTTGCCTCCGTTACATATGCATTTGCTAAAAAGCTTTCTAGAGGGGTACATGTGTGATTCCTCTGGATATTCATAATTTATAATTTCTAGATCTGAACAACAATTAACGGTGCATTACTAACGAAATATTGTCCAGGCTCGGTGACCTGTGCCCCGGGGTTATTCAGTTGTCCAGGCTCGTACGCATGTGTCCCCAAGCGCTGGTTATGTGACGGGGAGAGAGACTGTCCCGATGGCAGCGATGAGCTCGCTGCAGCTGGCTGTGGTAAATATTCCCATTGATCTGTTTAAAATGTCTTCTGCATGTCGATGTGTTATCGATGAAAGCTCCCTTCAGGTGTTGTTCTAGCAGCGATGTTGGCCATTCATTATAATTGGTTATTTGATACGTGCTCAGGTCAGGATTTAAAAACTCAATGACATCCATTGAATAAGATATTCTTAACCACAGGCACTTTATTAGTGATGCATTTTGTAACATGTTAGAGTCCAGACTGTGGTATAAATGGGTTTGACTGATATGACTAGTACCCCAAGGTGAATAAAAGTCTTAATGAGAATTAATTAAGCTCAAGGTTCTGATGTTTACCCTGCAGCTCCGAATAACACATGTGATGAGAATTCCTTCAGATGCCTTAACAAAGGCTGCATTCCAAAACGCTTTGTTTGTGACCATGACAACGACTGTGGAGATGGTTCGGATGAATCGGTTGAATGTGGTAAGCATCTGTCTGAATTAACAAATCTGTCTGATAAGCAGAGCTGTCATAAAGAAAAACTTTTTTTTTTCCTCATCTGTGTCTTTGGTCACTATAGTTAACTGCTTTTCCCTAAAGAAATTTGTGAAAGCTAATTTTATTTATACAGTAAACTGAATATCATTGAAATAGTAAAGTGCAGTATTTGAATGTAAAAAGTCAGGCATTTCTCAGTTAATTAAAGCTCTACAGTGAGCCTTAGGCTGCTCTGTGCTCGTATTATTTGTACTATACATTCTTAATTAAGAAGAACAATTTCAAGAATAGTTAGTATTGTACTTCAATTATTGGGGTTTCCTAAAAATGTTTTAAAACTTTTTTTGTGCTTAAAACTGAAACATCTGTGGGCTTTTTGATGGAGAACTTGGCCCCTGGTCTTCACAACATAAAAAGGACTGCCTCTCCACAGGACATCATCCATGTGCATACGCCCTCATAATTTATTATACTAGAACTTATTGCACTGAGGTTAAAATATGAAATAGAATGTCTGGGAAATTATTCATAACAAAAGAGATTCAAAGAGATCTCATTAGTTTCTAGAAACTCTCGCCCAATAAATATGCAGATTATTTTACTAAAAAGTAACATATCATAGTTTGTTTCATACTTTTTGTTTAATATCCATCTTGCAAAGTTCACCCCAAATTAACAATCAGTCATCATTTACTAACCCTTAATTTGTTTAATAGCTTTTTTTTTTTTGCTGTTTTTTTTAAATAATGATGTCTATAGACTATATTTTTTATTTCCATTGAAAAACAAAAAATATTTCTCAGTATCCATGAAAGTGAATCATATTTAAGACTTTAAAGATCACATAGTCATTTAGATGTTCTTGAGTCAAGTGAACAACCTTTGTGGTACTTTTATGGATATGAATTGCTGAACACTTTCATTGTAAAAAAGAGCAGCTTTGACATTCCACTATATATCTGCATTTGTGTTCCACAGAAGAAAAATTAATCACACTTGAATGCTGAGATAATTTTCATTTTGGTGTGAGCTCTCCCTTTAAGATCTCCGTTTGGTAGCAGAGTGTGTCAATGTGCTGACAGTCGTCATTCTTTCCGCAGTGTACCGCTCATGTGGGCCAGATGAGTTCCGCTGTGCTGATGGCCGATGCCTGCTCAGCGCCCAGTGGGAGTGTGATGGTTACCCAGACTGCCCTGACCACTCCGATGAGCTGCCCCTCAACCTCAAATGCCTGGCTGCCGGTAATGGCCTTACAGAGCTGTGCCTGAAATATGTTTGACTGATGGATGTAGGGCTTACTGAACATCTGAGGGAATACAAGTGGCCAAGGAACATCATGGATAAAAGCAGGGGGCTGAAGTGGATAACTTTGACCTGCGGGGATGGCATGTTTTCAGCTGAGCGTACCAAGCATTTAAAGAGAAAAAAAGGCCTTGCACTTACTGGCTAGAAATATCATTTGGCTTTTGTTGGATTGCAACTTTGATGCCCTCTAGCTTTGCAGAGCTTAAGCCATCCAATCATTCATGTTTTTTCCAAAAGCGTTTTTACATTTTCAGTTTGGTTTTCAACACAAGAAGTCTGTATTGTTTGTATTGCTTTGTACTTTTTCCTTAATTTGTTTCCTTTGTTTTTACTTTCCTCCTTTATTTCTAGAGAGCTTATGTAACAGTTCCTTTTTCATGTGCTCAAATGGCCGCTGTATATCCGAGAAGAGTTTATGTGACCTGAAAGATGACTGTGGAGATCGCTCAGATGAGAAAAACTGCAATGTCAATGAATGTCTGAACCGTCGTGTCAGCGGATGTACGCAGGATTGCCAAGATTTACCAGTGGGATACAAGGTTGGTCAATAATATCTATATATATTGTACTTAAGGTTATCATTTTAACTGATTACTTTAGTTGGGTTAATTTTAAAGACAATAATTATATGAAATTAAAATGATTTGTATATTATTAATATGCTTTATAATACATTTGAATGTTTTAACAGGATATTTGGATTAGAATACATTTTATATAAATTGATATACTTTTGGGTATTGTATTAAATCTTATCTTAAGCATGCCCTTATATATATATATATATATAACAACATTTATAACTTCAGCTACTAA
>RJVU01050883.1:410132-424380 GCA_003731715.1 Anabarilius grahami | reverse complement strand
TCACAGCAAAGGGTCTGAATACTTAGGACCATGTGATATTTCAGTTTTTCTTTTTTAATAAATCTGCAAAAATGTCAACAATTCTGTGTTTTTCTGTCAATATGAGGTGCTGTGTGTACATTAATGAGGAAAAAAAATGAACTTAAATGATTTTAGCAAATGGCTGCAATATAACAAAGAGTGAAAAATTTAAGGGGGTCTGAATACTTTCCGTATCCACTGTATATCCCTTAAATGCATGAATGTTTTGCCAGTCATTTACGTATTTGGTTCTTTAGCAACCCAGATCTATATCTAACACAGATGGATCTCTAACTAGTATAAAACTGTGCTGATATTTTAATAACAATTACAAAAGCATAAAATAAAGCATATTCCAATACCTTTTGGAACTTGGAAGGGTTCAATTTGAGCAGATACTTTTTACCATCATCACTGTCATTGTCAGAGCTCATTTCCCCGGTGCATTCAGCATCTGGCTCACATTCGCGATTTCAACGATAATTCAGCTATCATTTTCAACGTCTTCTAAATCAATATTTTGATCTCTGACAGCTTCTTCACCACATCCGCTATCAAGTGACAGTGACACTAATAAATGATTGCGTACAATACTTGATCTGCAGTAAATCGCTGAGCCATTTCAAGTTTTGCTGATAATACATGTATTCTTTTGTTATATGTCTGCGGTAATTACGAGTGAAACATCACGTCATCATTGTATATTAGACATTGGCACTTTGAGGAAAAAAGGTGAATTGCAATTAAGTCATCAGAGATTCAATTATTGTTGCAGAAAGAATATACAGTAGTCAACATTTGAAGTGGATCAAAACCTTTCATCAAAGTTGTCCTAATATCTTCTCAGGACAACTTTGAACTTTTTAGATCCACTTCAAATGTTGACTGCTGTACTTACACTATTACCTAATAATTAGAGAACAGACATTTATTTTTTCTTGTTATATTGTTTATAATGAATAGATTAGGGAATACTAAGGATGATGTCTAACTTAAAAAAATTAATGAGGGGAGGGTAGTGAATGACGTCCCGGGTCGATAAAGACCCGAGTTATGCGTTTAAGGGATATATGTTTTCTTGCACTGCTACAAAGAACTCAATAAGATAACACATGTTTACTTGCACTGCTACAAAGAACTTAATAAGATAACACGTTTACTTGCACATGCACTACAAATCATCTTGCACTCTCTGCTGCTTGCCCTGAAATACCTCTTTTGCACAATAGTTTGTCTGAGATTAAGTTTGTCTGAGATTATGTATATATTGTCAAATATTAATAGTATATCTATAGTTAGATTACCCACTCTCAGTAGGTTAGCTATGTATCAGTTCAAGATTGTTTCTTACTTCTATTGTTGTATGTTTATATTTATGTTTAATTATGTAGCACCGTGGTCCTGCGAGGCACGATATTTCGTTCCACTGTATGTCCACACATGTAGCGGAATGACAATAAAGCTCGAGTTGACTTGACTTATATATATTGCAGCTATTCTGAGAATCTTTCATCATGGTATTTTGTGCATTCGATGTTGATATATTCAAATGTTGACATTTTAAATGAGTTAGCCTTCATTTTCACACAAGACGATCTCTCAAATCAGTGCTGGGCCAGATCACTAGAATACCAGAAGCTCTTTCTTTCCAACTCGGAATATTAATGTTTCCTCTCATCCTCTCATCTGGAGGCACTTTCCTGATTGTGGAAATGTTCCTCAATCATTGACATTTCAGAGAATTTTTCAAGCTCAGCTTTGCTGAAATTACTGCTGAAGGGGCAGTCTTGTCAATTGGCATGACTACATATGCCCTGTCAGATGACGATGTTAGAGAAGATCTCAAAGCATGTCATGTCTTGCCAGTGACAGATTGCAAGCTTCTCCATTTTAACAGCAAAGTTTGTGTTTAATAAGTATGCAATGGAATAATAGCATCATGCGCTATACCAAACAGATAGAATAACCCATTAAAAGGAATACAGTAATTTATCCAGAAATTATGTATTCACCTTCATTCTAAACCCAAATGACTTGCTTTCTTCTGTGGAACACAAAAGGAGGATTTTGAAGAATGTTCTTTTCTGCTCTTTTCTATGCAATTACAGTGAATGAAGACTGAGGCTTTTGGGAACCAGATCATTCTGATTTAAGAACGAAACATTCCATAAATTATACAAAGGTTCAATACAAGTCATCCATCTGGAACAAATCATTCTTCTGATTTGCATCTTTGAATCACTGTCCAGTTTACATTGGTCATAATTATTCATTCATGAATCAGATTGATCTGGTTCTCAAGTTTAACTCACTGATACATTTCAATCTCTTACTTACACAAAGCTGACTTCAGAGGACTTAAAATATAGTGCATCGAATGGACTACTTTTAAGACACTTTTATGGTGATTTGCATTCTGTTTTGAAGCTTGAAATCATGAAAGTCCCTCTTCATTGTAACTGCAAGAAAAAGAAAAATGAGTCCTCAATTACTCAAATTTCTACTTTTGTGTTTCACCGACAAAAGAAAGTCATACAGGTTGGAAACAACATTAGATTGAGTAAATAATGAAAGAATTTTCTTTAACTCTAAAGGCCTTTTTTCTTATTTTCTTAACACCAACACTCCCATAATCCTACTTGCTCATTACAGAGATATTATTTGATAAGATTATAGTGACTGATCTGAATACCACTTGCTTGCTTTATTAGATTGTTCACCGAACAGCTGTGCCAAGCGCACTAGCTGTCGACTGGATTGGAAAGAACTTATACTGGTGTGACGTGGAGAGAAAGACGCTGGAAGTGTCCAAATCCAACGGTTTATACCCCACCATCTTAGTGAGCTCTGGCCTGAAGAACCCCACAGACCTGGCTCTGGATGCTCAAACCGGGTACAGATGCTTCCTTTTCAAATTTGCACAATATCATTTCTACTTTTCACCATCAGTCCAGGGAGACTTGATTTTGTCACAAGAAAAACAATGAATGCATAGCCCCCCAGAAGAATGGGAATAGCTATTCTCTGTTTAAAACAACTGTGATTAGATTGTGTCTCGTGTTATATGAAGTTCATGAATGAGGGTCACTCTCTGTCCCTCAGGTATGTGTTCTGGATTGACTGCTGTGAAAACCCTCACATCGGTCGAGTTGGCATGGACGGCCAAGGCCAAAGCGTTATTGTGAACAAAGAGATCTACAGCCCCTCAGCTCTAACCATTGACTACACAAACAAGAGAATCTACTGGGCTGATGATAATCACATCCTTTTTGCCAACATGGACGGTTCTCAGAGGCACCGGGGTACAAAATGAGTCGGAATTTTGTTCATTTTTCATGTATTGGATTACTAGACAATAACAAGGCAGACTTGAATAAAAGAAACTTCAATAAAGCCTTTTAACAGTATAATAATGCAAAGCCACAATCTCCTGTGTATATATAAGTATGTTCCACTTGAGAACAGTGAATTTGAAAGTTTTTGGATAATGATTTTAATTAAATCGCTTATATATATGCTTTAATGCCTCTTTAATGATAGTGCATGGTATGATGCTCTCTACCTCAGTTCCTCATGACCACATCCAGGGTGTGATGGGGCTCACACTGTTCGAGGACTTCATTTATTGGACCGACGGGAAGTCCAAATCTCTCCGCCGAGCTCATAAGACCACCGGTGCTAATGCTGTCGAGCTCCTAAATTCATGGCAAGCCATTAAGTCTGTCATTGTCTACCACCCACTGCGCCAGCCTGAAGGTAGAGACTGTTTCAAATAAATGTTATATTAATTTTAAACTTGGTTTTCCCAAAAATTAAAATGCTTTCATCATTATTTACTCACTCTTACTCCGTTCTTGCTATTTACAACCATTAAAATTCTACAGCTTTCTTTTATTATATTATATTTCTATCCCCTTTTTACAGTCCCCAAACACCAATGTCAAGTGGCCAATGGAGGTTGTAGTCACTTGTGTTTACTCTCTCCTGGTGGAGGTCACAAGTGTGCCTGCCCAACTAACTTCTACTTGGCAGCCGATAATAAGACATGCCTGTCCAACTGCACAGCCAGCCAGGTCTGTATGCCAAAATGATGATACCATGTCATTAGTGGGAACTGCAAGGATTGTTCCAGTTTGTGTAACCCATAACTGATTAACCTTTTTCACTGTGTTGGACATTTTTTGCAGTTCCGCTGTGGAACGGATGAGTGCATCCCATTCTGGTGGAAATGCGATACAGTAGACGACTGCGGTGATGGGTCTGATGAGCCTGCGGATTGTCGTGAGTGTTTAGCTTCCAATGTTACCCAGCCTACACTGCCTGCACTGTTGTTTTTGTCTGTATTATTCATGTGGTGGCATAACCAGGGGTTTAAGAACAATCCAAAAAGTGCGTGGGGCATATTATAAATCTCATCAGCCTCTCTTTACAAGTATGACTCTGTTTTATATGCCTAGTTGCCACGGTTACACTCATGAGACCAGCTTAAAAACAAATCTTTCCAGAAACTTCAGCATTATTGTGTTTTTGTCATACAGATTTAATAGGGAGGCCTACTTGTGACAACTGATTATAAAAATACAGGTTTTTGTCAGACAACTTTGTTTTTCTTCTGTTGTTCATGGTAGATGACTTCCTGTAAGCTGCTCAGCACTCTAACTTGGGTCATGAATATTAATTACATTATGTGATCTTGTGATTTGCTGAAAGGCAAAAGCTGGAAGATGAGCACAAGACATGTTGGATTACAGTTTATTGCTTGCATGTTCATTCAAAACAACTGCTTGGCAGAGACTTCAGCTTAGTCTTAAAGTCAGCATGAAATAGTAATATTCACCTTATCTGTTTTCTAAATGCATGCTATTGATCTTATTGTGAACGATTCATCCATCCATACGTTTATTCATTTATTTATTTATTTCCTTTTTTTTGACCTGGTGATTTTTAGTCAAAATGTCATACCTCAGTCTTTTGGTGAAACAACAGACTTCTTAATGGTTAATGGTTAATCATTTTGTCAGCATAAATCCCGCCCCTTTCTCACATTCAGGTCTACCTCCATCTAATCAACAACCGATGGATAGAACTAAGTCCCTGCCCTACTTTTTCTTATCGATAATCCGTTTCACACATATGTTTGTTGCCACTTCCGTTACATCGCAACTACTAAAGTCATTATTTTAGGCAGTTGACGACACTATCACAAAACAAAATGCAATGGATATTTTCCAAAACAAGTGAAGAAATGTTGTAATTTCTAAAATTGGCACCCCCACCAGTTATAATGGCCCCTGAGTGCACCACACACCAGTGCTGTTATATACAGTATGAAGCAGTTCACAGCTTCACGCTAGCCTGACCTTTAAGTTGTGCGAAAGGATGAACATTTGTTCTTAAATTTTTGTTTCTCAGTGAGCTTGTTTTTAGATTCACTTTGTGGCTTGGTGAATTACTTGAGCAATACAAACAGAAAATGACAGGCTGCCGATGGCTGTTGTTAATAGGTGGAACCTCTGTTGTTCGATAAAGGGCAGGGGGCATTAAATATCGTAGAAGTGCTTTTAGAGAAATAATGGAATGTGGGTTGACTCGCCCATTTCAGGCAACCTCACGCAGCTCAGGTTTAAAACACACACCTATGCTCAAATTGCTTTGAATCCTCCGGAGTTCACTGTTAATCATCATTTTTTGCAGCGGAATTCAAATGCCAGCCTGGGCGTTTTCAGTGTGGCACTGGCCTTTGTGCCTTACCTCCCTTCATCTGCGATGGAGAGAATGACTGCGGGGACAACTCAGATGAGGCCAACTGTGGTGAGCAGAATAATACATAATGTACGAAAGCTGTTCTTAAATGCCATGTTCTTATCAACAGATCCATTGCTTTTCCTCTCTGTGTGAGGCTATCTGGACTCCCTTGTAGAATTCGGTTCCTGTGAAGTATGTGGCATGCACGAGCAAGAAAAATCTGCCTGGAATTTTCATCAGCAGCAAATCTTCTTTAGCACAGCTGTCTCTGAATGTTCAATTATACAGACTCTTGCTGCAATCAAACGATCAATATCCACTTTAGAAGTATTAGAAAAGAGTACAGGGTGTTTTGTCATTTTACGATGGCAATCGGGATGTATTGGACCAATATTGATTTAAGATTCAAGACGTTTAGTGCATTTAATGCAAATTATATTGTTCCTCTTCCATCTCAGTTCTATTCTTATTGCATTTCAAAGCAACCAAATTTGACCAGAATATGGATGATTGTGCTGCATTGATCCAGCATGATGATGTATCTAACAGTTTTTCTCACTTTAATGTCTCCCCCATTTGCAGATACATACATCTGTCTGTCAGGACAGTTCAAGTGCACCAGAAAGCAGAAGTGTATACCATTAAATCTTCGTTGCAATGGACAGGATGACTGTGGGGATGGCGAGGATGAGACAGACTGCCGTAAGAAACACCATGACACTTTCTGCTCTCTTCATTAAACATTTAACAATAATGGGCCTCATTCTCATAAACTAAAGGGTGTTGTGACAGAATTGTCTGCCAAATTTGGCTTTTCCCCTGTGACTTTAATGATCCAGACTGACAAATCTCAAATGTGGCTTTTATCTCACCACATGAGTTGGCTGTTTGGGAGCTAAAAGGATAGCCAAGTGCTTATTAGGTATTTGGAGAGAAAAAGCCCTTTCCTGGGAAAGGTAGCGAGTGAGTCAGCGAGAAAGTCACCTGGGTTGGAAATGTGCATTAACTTTTAGAAAATCAATTTCCTTAGTGCTTTTTCAACTCAAAATTTTGTCATTTTTGTCTTATTTGGAAATTACTGTGGTGGAAATAAAGTTTTAAACTTTATATGTATATATATATATGAAGAGTTTGGTTCCAAAACACGATAAAGGGCATTTAAAAAAAAAAATGAGTTTCCACCAAAATCAGTATTAGGTATTGAAAAGTCATTTTTTAATTTTGCGCAAAATGCGATATCCGTTGAGTTATTCTGTCATTTTTTCTCCCTTTCTTTCCAAAACGCGACAAACGCCAGTCTCCTTTCTCTGCAGAACGCGATATATCCGCTAAACCAATTACAGCGCACCATTCCACTCACTGTAAACAGTAATGGTGGTACTCTGAATACAGCTGGCTTCCTAGTTTTCCTTACTTTATGATCAACAAAAACAGAAAAATTAATAATTTAAATTATAATAATTAAAGGCATTGATGAACCTGTGGTGGTTTCTGCGATGGGGAAGAAACGTAAGTCATCGAAATATAATCATTTACGTGAGGAGATTAAGAAGATGAGGCACTCGAGTCGGGAGGAGGAACAATGCCTGCTGTTCCACGACAGCATCAAACTTCTGTCATTGTCCCCAAAACTGAGTCATGGACAGTTTTTAAAAGCCGTTTTTAATACCAATGTACTCTGCAAATGTGTTTATTTTAACCGTGCGGTGGCGTCAGATAATCTTTAATCGGTAATGACAAACGGAGACATAATTCATTTATAACATTAACAAGATGACCAACTTACTTTGCTGTGTATATTCAATATGAAAAATAAATTTTATATTGATGGATTAATTGCATTTGGGAAAAAAACCTGTCATGGACTTATTGCATTTTGGGGGGAAAATAATAAGTTTTTATAACAAACTTTTTAAAATCAAAATGTAGATTTGAATTTTTTATGTTTTTATAACCAAAAGTTGTTATGTGAAAGTTTGAAACAGAAAATAGTGGTTTTCATCTTGCCACTTTCTTGGTAAAGAAAACACCTTTTTACTCAAATTAATCAAAATGGAGTTTTGGCGTTTTGGAACCAAACTCTTCATTTGTGTGTGTATATATATATATATATATATATATTTATATATATATATACAGATATACAGTTGCAAGAAAAAGTATGTGAACCACTCACAGAATCTTTGAAAATGTGAATAATTTTAACATTTTAACATTTTAATTTTCGCACTTTAATGTTATTTTTTATTTATTACTCTCCTGAGTAAGATATTTTACATAAAAGATGTTTACATATAATCCACAAGACAAAAAAAATAGCTAAATTTATTAAAATAACCCCATTCATAAGTATGTGAACCACTGATTCTTAATACTGTGTGTGGTTACCTGGATGATCTACGACTGTTTGTTTGTTTTGTGATGGTTCTTCATGAGTCTCTTGTTTGTGCTGAGCAGTTAAACTGAGCTCTGTTCTTCAGAAAAATTCTCCAGCAGATTCTTCAGTTTTCCACCATCTTTTGCATATTTGAACCCTTTACAGCAGTGACTGAATGATTTTGAGATCCATCTTTTCACACTGAGGACAACTGAGGGACTCAAACACAACTATTAAAAAAGGTTCAAACATTCACTGATGCCCCAGAAGGAAACACCGCATTGAGAGTCGGGGGGTGAAAACTTTTGAACAGGATGAAGATGTCCAAATTTTTCTTATTTTGTTTAAATATACATTTTTTTTCATTTAGTACTGCCCTTCGGAAGTATTACTTCCATCATGTTTCCCGAAAGACAAATTAAATAATATTTTTACCTTGATCTTCAAATTCCAAATGTTTTCACCCCCCATCTATTAATGCATCATGTTTCCTTCTGGAGCATCAGTGAATGTTTGAACCTTTTATGATAGTTGTGTTTGAGTCCCTCAGTTGTGTGAAAAGACGGATCTCAAAATCATACAGTCAATGCTGGAAAGGGTTCAAATATGCAAAAGATGGTGGAAAACTGAAGAATCTGCAGGACCTGGAGAATTTTTCTGAAGAACAGAGCTCAGTTTAACTGTTCAGAACAAACAAGAGACTCATGAAGAACCATCACAAAACAAACCACACACAGTATTAAGAATCAATGGTTCACATACTTATGAATGGGGTTATTTTAATAAATTCAACTATTTTTTTGTCTTGTGGATTATATGTAAACATCTTTTATGTAAAATATCTTACTCAGGAGAGTAATAAATAAAAAATAACATGCATTTTGTATTATCTCCTTTATTTTGTTAAAATTATTCACATTTTCACAGATTCTGCAAGTGGTTCACATACTTTTTCTTGCAACGGTATATATATGAAATATAGATTAAATATTTGATGTAGCAGTGATATTGCTGTGAATTTCATTTTTCAATATTTGTTTTTGTAATGTTGCAGTTTTCTAAATTTACTTAATTTTAAGTAAATATCTTTTAAAATCATAAGATGTGATTTTGTTTTATTCAGTGTTACTACAGCAAACACTAACAGGTACATTAGTGTTAGTATTTTGAAGTATTAACTGTCCATACATTGCACTGCACATTGCAGAATCTGTTGAGGCTCTTGTTGGTGAATAGAATATATTTTTTGTAATATATTTTTTCTTTGTATCGGTCAAAACAGTACAGGATTATCCTACAATATATGTGACATCAAATAAGCGTAAGCACAAAAGTTATCTAAATGTAATCCAAGTAGTCAGATTACGTTACCAAAAATGTGTAATCTAAGAGATTGTATAACTGATTACAATGTGTATTTATATAGGTGACATTCATCTGGCTAAGGTTCATTTTTATGTTATAAAGCCAAATATACACATTTAAATAACATTTTCAAATACTGTTAAAGGGGTGGTTCAGTGTTTTTTTTCTAGGCTTGATTGTGTTTTCGGGGCACAGTTTAACATGTCTTAATGCTTTGTTTTTTTGAAAACGCTGTATTTTTCATATATTTTACCTTTATTCTACACCTCTGTTTCCACTGTCATATGAACGGCTCGTTTGACTTCGTGCTTCTATGAAGCCACTCCCTCCGACATACGCAATGTGCTCAGATTGGTTAGGAGGTTGGTAGCGGGCCCAGTGTATCGTGATTCGCTGAAGCGTCCGGAAACGCCACGCCCCTTACCATTCGTAGTTAAGCGCTTAGGTGTAAATGTAAATAATCGCACCTATATTGCTGTATCAAATTTAGCCCGAATCAGACCCAGATGAAGAGGGTCAGGCAGAAGCTCTCCAATCGCGGCTTTTAAAGGACGTTTATGAATGGTATTTCATTTTGTATTTGTGTCAAAGTGTTTAGATATTCTGTCACTGCTGATTGTTAGCTTTCAATATACAGTTTTATCCTGATTAAAGCTTTACTGTAGCCAAATACATGACTGAGTAGTCGCATTTTTGTAAAGGCAGCGTTTAATTTATAGCATGAACATCAGTTTGTCTATGAACATAGAAGTTTGTTGGTGTTTGTTGCACTAGAATTTAGCTAACTGGCTAGCAGAAACGAGTTGCTCTTTGTATATGTCCTTGATGCATTAAAAATAGCAACAGAACTATAACATTACGTTTAAAAGACATGTACAAACAATAAAACGTACTTACAGTTTGGGGCTGATAAACAGCAGCTTCTGCTTTTAAAGTGGGAACTGATTCTTTCAATAAAAGCCTTTGTGCAAATCCAGCATTGAACTCGTGTAGATTCTGGAAGCTTCTTCAGCGGCGCATCCAGTGTGAAAATATCACTGATTATAATGGGTTATATTATCTTTTGACGCGTCGCGCAGCTCGCGTTCGGTGTAAACAACTCTTCCGCTTCCATTATACTGTGCCACATGGCCTCGCCCACTTTGTTGCGTGTTCCCGGGGGCAGTGTTTATGTTAATAGCAAGGGTTTATGATGTCACCAACCCGGGAAGAAGCTCGTTGTAGTCCAAACCGGCCGTTTTTGTAGGCATTAAACTGCCATAACTTTAAAAGACAATATCTCCATTTGCATTGAACTTTCAGCGCTGTAACTTTGCAGATACTGTTTATGCTCCAGCAGCAACATTACACACTAACTAAAGTTAAAAAAGTGAAATCGCATGTAACCACTCCTTTAATATAATTTTTTTATTTGTATTTTTATTTTTTTTTACCTTGAGATTCACCCTGTTTAATCTCAAACATGCATCACTTCACTGACACGTTTGCCAGCTTGATAACCAAGTACACTCATTTTTTATTAAAAGTAGTAGCAAATTTGCTTTTCCATTAGTGGAGAAATTGTTGGTCAAAGTCTAAGGGAACAGAGGGTAATTTGTGTAAAAATTGATTTAAGCCATAACTATTTTAACATAATAAATATTGAAATGGTTTATGTGTAAGATTTTTTTGTTGTTGTTGTTGTTGTTGTTGTTTGTAGTCTATTGATGTCCGGCCCAACATCTATGACAATAAAAATCTATGATGATGGCATGCATGATAAAATTTACAAGGATTTTAATTTGACCATCATACATACAACAAAAAAAAAATTATCTTTTAGTCATAGTAAAAATAAATAAATAAACAACCCCTGCAATATAAGATTACATGCATTTGAAGAAACACTATATATCACTCCACAATTGACCTTTCTACTCCCAGCCTTAACTAATATTTCTAGGCTGTCATTTCCTCCATTCTTGGGCAGTAATCGCAGAAGACCTTGTCATACATAAAGAAAGTGAAGATGTCACTTACATTATTCCTTTTTATTTAATCACAGTCATATGTATAAATGACCTTTACAAGTACAAGAAGTTTTGTATGTTTTTTCCCCCTCAAACTCTTACAATAGCTTTTCACTGGCCTTGTAAATATCCTGCTATTTTTTCTCTGTCTTATTGTTCCAGCTGAGAGCACATGTTCTCCAGACCAGTTCCAGTGCAAGGCCACCATGCATTGCATCTCAAAGCTCTGGGTGTGCGACGAGGACCCGGACTGTGCTGACGGCTCTGACGAGGCCAATTGTGGTGAGTGAGCCACAGTTATTATTCACAAATCAGAGCCTCGGTCAGCCACACGCGCAGACCCGTCTGAAAGTCTGATTGGGGCTAATGTCAATTCTGTGTGCTCCCGCAGTCTTCTCTCTCTCTGATGAAGTGAGGCCAACTTTAATCATGAGCCACTCTGCTTTTATTAGCTGTGGCTTGTAACAATTCCCCTGGGCCTGTTTTGTTGCCTGAATGCCTGAATGCCTGATTTAGTTTGACAGTGGCACATCAGCGGTGGCCTCACATATTGCATTCTTCCTCGGCTATGTGTTCCAGACATTTAAAGTGCCAATGCACCAGCAAAACAATTTCTGAGGGTTTGCTGGATGTAATTTGCTCAGAATAATTTCCTATATTCTATATTGAACAAGCGAGCTGTGTACCTCATTGTATTAGTACCACTCATTTGATCTATACTGAAAATATTGACATATACTTCAGAGGTTCACCTAGATGTCTCTATAGCCAACTGCCTTCTATGACAGAATCCTAGTTGAATTGTAACCTCACAAATGACAGATCTGGAACACTCTACATAGGCTGCAGCAACTCCCGGGCTGCATACAAATATCATTCATCACATGAAACATGCTTCACTCACAGTTGATTTCAATAGAGTTTTTCCATAGCATGCTACTAAGCTTAGAACATGATACTCTAATAAACACAAAACTATTTGCAGATTTATTTTCTTACTTTTAAAAAATACATTACAAATGTTCAAAAGTTTGCGGTCTGTGAGATTTTTTTTAAAGAATCATTTTATGCTCACCAAGGCTACATTCATTTTATTAAAAAATACAGTAAAAACAGTAATACTGTTTTTCTATTTTAATATATTTTAAAATGTAATTTATTCCTGTGATGGCAAAGCTGAATTTTCAGTCTTCAGTGTCACATGATCCTTCAGAAATCATTCTAATATGTTAATTTGGTGCTCAAGAAATATTTCTTAATATTATCAATGTTGAAAACAGTTGTGAACAGATGTTTTTTTTTCCCTATAAAATTCTTTTACTTCAGTGTAATAAAATAATTGCAATTATTTTTGAGAATACAGAAAGAAAATATCATCTCATTTGTTGAATGTAAAGTCATTTCATTAAACAAACAATACAATATCTCATTAATATCATAAGTGCACCTACATCCTAACAATAAGTTTTGTTAAGGGAAAAAGATAAAAGTGTCTTTTTGGAACATGCCTTAAAAATGCTGCCTACTGTTTGTAGTTAGCTCACTAGGTTTTGGATCAGAGCCATAGTCTTTTGAACCTCATTAATGATTAATCAGAAGATTCCTTCAACAAGAGGCCTAACTATCATCCTGTTAAAGATCTATACTGCACGCTGATGTGTTCCTTTTTTACTCCAACATCATTGTAGATAATCATTTTTTTACATTGTGGATATGACCTCTAAGTAGATGTTTTATAGGTAATCGTCTTTAATTTATGGTGTATATATAACACTGTGACACATCCCAGCAGGGATGATGTGAACATGGCTTTCCCATATTGGCCAGCAAAAGAAATGAAATCAATATCTTGGCTGTTGCAGGGGGGAAAAATTGCATTGTCAGAATTTGATTGAGAAAATTGGTTTTATTGCATTGGCAGAAGAATCTGATGTTGTTATGGATTATCTGTAACTCAGACAAAAATCCCCCAAATGAGTGACACACCAGTGGAACAGTGGAGGGGTCACTTTGTAATTGAGGTGTGACGGCTCCTCTGGTGTCTTCATTGATTTTTCCAGACGTGACACACTTTATCTACATCAGACTGCAAGTAATTATAGATCTTAATCTTGGCAATTGATGTCAAATGGTACCATTAACATAACAGGGTAGCTTTATTGATACTTAGCAGCTCACTTTTTGTAACTGTGGGAATAACAAACATACAGAAATAAGTGGAAATGCATGTAGAATTAAAAGATCAATGAGTAAATTCTGCCTTTACATGAATATGCAGTGGCTTCTACAGTATGACATTCATCAGTGTTTGTCAAAGACAATTATTATACTGTTGTTGTAACTAAGAAACATCTCCTATACTGTTAAACAATTAGCAGGTGCCAGTATCTCTAGATATTCCTTTAGATGTTTTCTATTGTTATAGTAAAATGCAACATGCCTGTGCCACATTAGAGAATATTTAAACAGAAGAATCTGTCAAGGGAGATTTTCTAGGATGCTTCTTTATTATTTCACACTAATGAAAACCAGCAAGTATTGCAGTTGGCTTCTCTTTGCCTGTGTTCTTGGAAAAAAAAACATGTAGCTCGATCTACTTTAACCAAAGTTTTGATCTGATGATGTGATCCTCCGGTGTGTTCATTAAAGTCACCATCAAATCAAAATTCACAATTCTTATTTTTTTATGGAATATTGTGATATTCATTATAAATTATTTATTGTTCATATA
>RJVU01050883.1:393212-409993 GCA_003731715.1 Anabarilius grahami | reverse complement strand
ATCCATTCCTAATGGACACAATCAAGTCCAACCCTAAATATTTTCTCGTTTGAGAAGCCATTTACTCATTCACCCACTTCACAGTAGGGAAGAAAATACTATCGCAGCATCTGTTATGCTGACTTTAACAGTTCTTCTTGGCTCTAGCACCTCAAAAAAGTTCTTAGGTTATATAACATAAACACTACACATACTCTGGAAAAAGGTGGAATGAGCTCTTTCAGAAATGTTCATCGCAGATTATGCACAGGTGACAAACTGTTTGATGTTACGTGTCAAGTGTTCAGGTTGTTCAGGGATGGAAGATATCGGCACCACAGTCAGGGATCTCATCTTATGGTGCGTTAGCCTCTTGTGTGTGCATGTTTTGAACTTAGTGTCAGATCCGGGCCCAAGAACCCTGAGGAAATGATGATTACGTGTTGAAATGCAGTAGCACTGCATTAATATTCATGCACTTTTGAAGCCATTTTCATCTGTGTGTTTGTTTGTGTCTGATGAAAAAGATGAAAAGACCTGCGGACCTCATGAATTTCGTTGTGAGAATAACAACTGCATCCCGGACCACTGGAGATGTGACAGCCAGAATGACTGTGGAGACAACTCCGATGAGGAGCATTGCAGTGAGTCGCTCTCATCTCTCTGAGCACAATAAAGCTTTTTCCACACTTGTGTTTGTACTAAATTGTTTTAACTGTCAAAAAACGTTGTGTGGGATCTTCAGAGGCCAGTTTCACAGACTATTTGAAGATTTCTTGCTTTCTGTCTTTGTTTGTTTACCATTTGTCTGTTTGGTTCTGATCTTGCCCACATTGCCACAAAGAAAGATCAGCTATTTAAGTGTTTTATGCCATGTTATTTTGTTTACTTATGTTCCAAACCCATATGTTCTTTCCATACAACTACTGTTTATAGTTATCATGGGCTGTCAAACTTCAAAAAGGACAAAAACAGCCTATGCAACTTGACAGCACATGGTAACTAGAAACTGTTGTGTGGATGAGATGTACAGTATGTGAATGCGCTCTAAAAAAGCATATAATTGTTTTGCTTCCAAAATTAAATGGATGTTTTTATCATCAAAATTTGCTAAACCAAATTGTTAAAATATTATCTGGAGAATACTTACTTTTAAAAAAAATTAGAAGTTTAAAATTATGGTAACAATTTACTTAAAGCCTTTATATATAATGCATTATAAAAATATTTTTAATACATTAATTATGCCTTGTAATGCACCTTATAATGCACTGTATGGTCTCATGAATACTTATCTATTTATTGAACACAACTTTAATGCATTAAAAAAAACATGACAAACAATTTTAAATGTTACAAGGAATCTGCAATCTGCATTTTTACTTTGGTTACAATTATATATGAAAAGATATAATGCATTATAATGTACATTATGAATAATGCATTACACATAAAGTGTTACCAAAATTTGTAGATGCATTTCTTTTTTTCTTACTTGTAAAATAACTATTAAGAAATACATGCATATGGGGTTAAAACAACATGAGTTTGAATAAATAATGAGCATGTATAATGTCCATGATGTACTTTATGTTGTTAAATCAACAACCAATTTCAAACAGTTTATATTAACAGGTTTTTCTAACCACCCAACATGTTTTTCTAGCCATTACAGCCTGTGGACTCTTCGAGAACAGCCCTTTTATACGTTCTAATTGCTAATTAGTCTGCAAATAGCTCCTTTTAGGTTCTTGGCAAACTTGAAAAACAGATGGTACAATGCCAATTCATGTCTAAGAGCAAGGCCACTTTGGCGGTTTTGGTTTGCTCTTGCTGCCTCTCTGCTGTCCTCTGCTAAGTTGTACTTCAGTTTTCAGTGTGGGTGATGAGGGCACAGTCAGGGTAGCTGTGCATCTTTAGATCACAAATCTTATTGTGATTTCATCTCTGCAGAGCCAGTGACCTGTAATCATAAGGATTTTGCCTGTGCCAATGGGGACTGTATCTCAGCACGCTTCCGTTGCGATGGTGACTATGACTGCGCTGATAATTCAGATGAGGTCAGTGAATGCTAGATGTCATTCGAGGACTGCACAGCAGTTGTCTTATATTCCCAAACATTCCCTTCTAGCCATTCATTTCAAAGCTGTTTAATCTCGGTTTTCATTCAGCATTTGTCCTCATACTCTTATGGCTTTTCATCATATTTTTTTTATTTGATTTACAAAAGACTCTCTCTCCCTTATTATTATCATCAATAAACAGCCCAAAAATAATAAAAAGAAGTGTGAGATGACACTGAACTGAATGCGTCCTTGCTTTGTGCTTTTTCAGAAGGATTGTGAGACTCATTGTGCAGAGGATCAGTTTCAATGCCACAACAATCTCTGCATCTCACGTAAATGGTTGTGCGATGGCCAGGAAGACTGTAAGACAGGGGAAGACGAGAGAAATTGCCTCGGAACAGGTAACTTTATCACTTTTTGGGGTTTTAACAGCTGAGATGTATCGTTTCTGCACCACTAGCATCACCAACAGTTGCAAACACAATTCTTTCGCTAAATATTCCCCGTCAAACACAGTCCCACCCCAAACTCACACCATTGGTTGAGCCAATGCTTGAGATGCTCAAACAGACAGAGCAATATTGTCATATATTGTAGCTGTACAGAGCATACTTGTAAATGTGCTTTTCGTCTGAATAAACCTACATATCATTTGCTTATAGTTGTCTCTGCACATTAACCTGGGATGGGAGGCAGTATGTAAACACTGAGAACATGAAGCATTTCAGATTTAAATGTTTTATGATTACATTGTCTGATAAGTTCTGATGCTGTAGCTCACTTTTGTCTTTCAAATGTTTGTGGATAATAAACACAAGTCACTTAGTCAGCTCTGTAGTGTGTTTACTCCTTGGTTAAATTTTAATTTAACCTAAGAACTTAATTAGAAGCCTCAATATTTTATTATGTGCATATTTTCTGTAAAGCTGCTTTGAAAGTGCTATACAAATAAACTTGAAATGGATTATACTGTGAAGTGTCCCATTCCAATTCCAAAATTCTGCACATTAATCAGAATATTTGAATTTAGTAAAAAAAAAAAAAAAAATCAACATTTTATAATATTATTTCTGTTTTTTGAGGTAAAGCTCAATAAAGCCATGCAACTGATTTTAGTATCAACAACATAAAAACAACTTTATATGGTCACATGACAATAACTATGCACAGTGTGGTAGATTAAGTGGATAAATGGGAGACAGTTTACCCACTGTCACATCTTACCCCACTCTTCCTGTACATGTCAGTTGTGAATGTATCTATGTTTTTTTTTTGTTTTTTTTTACCCATAATCTGTTTTGCAGTGCTTCCCTCCTGCTCTCTAAATGAGTATGTGTGCGCCAGTGGAGGTTGTGTGTCTGCCAGCCTGAGGTGTGATGGACATGACAACTGTCTGGACAGTTCTGATGAGGTCAGTCCTCTAGCAAGACCCTTTCACCTTACATTAAACGCTCCTCTCTCAGAAACTGTGCACAAGTGCAATAGTGAAGCAAAAACAGAGGGACATACAAGTAGATATTTTGGATACACCTTTGAGGAAGATACAACAATCCCCTATAAAACCTCTCTCTCTGGTGGAAAAAAAACCTAACAGATTACAGCAGGTTAAAGTGGACAAGCGGGTCAATCAGTTCAANAGGTACATGTGTGTCATTTCAAGCTATATATATATATATATATATATATACAAAACTTTTAAAATCCATTCTACTTTCTTAATCTCTGAGTGAATCATGGTTGAAAAACAAGAGGGATTCAGCTAAATAAGAAAGTACATTCAGAAGCAAGGCAAGTTATTAAATTTCACAGAAGGATTATGACAAAGATTCTTTGTTTTGGCATAACATGCACAGACGAACTGTGCACAATAAACCCAGGAACATGTATTAAAGGGATCATATGATGCTATTTTAAACATTCATTATTTTGACTATTGGGTGTAATAGAATAGGTTAACATGCTTTAATGTTAAAAAAAAAAAAACTTCATTTTTGTAGCTCCTCTATTCCCAATCTATCTGAAACACTGATTTCTACAAAGCCACTCCTTCCGAAAACCTCTCTGCTCTGATTGGCCAGCTGATCCAGTGCATTGTGATTGGCCAAATAGCGTGTGTCAAAAATGTAACATCCCTTAACATAATCACGAGCTTCAGCTTCCAAGGCTTCTAAAGTATTTGTAAACACACAGTTAATTATAATGACATCACTTTTAGGTCGAGTCCGAATCAGATTCTGAAAATGTGGCTGATCAAACCGATCAATCGAAACCAACTTTGCAAGCACGACTTGAGCAGAACATTTCACAGTGGAAAGTAGTCTTTCGTATATAGCCTGCATTGTACTTCAAGGTTCAGGAAGCTGTCCTCTGTAAAATGACTGTACACAAGCAAACCTTTGGGTTGTACTGCTCAGGAACAGCTTTATAAATAAATCTTAACCTCTGATTAACCTTTGAAAGCAAAAGCAGTTTTGCTTTCGCATCCAAACACTCTCCGCAACATGACGACAACATTTCAATTTACCGAAACTTCGCCGCCTTTCTTTGCGTATGCCTTTGGGTGAGCATTATGCTAATATTTCAAATTGTGACATGGACCTTTGAGAAAGTAATATCTAGACTTCGATCAAGGTGTTTTAGGCAGGTCTAGATCAGTGTTCTCTGTTAGAAAAAATCACTTTGTGGGAGACTATGAGCTTTGTAACTTTGCAGATCGTATACATGCACAAACAGATACATTAAAGGAAGAGGAAAACATTAAAAAAGCATCATATGACCCCTTTAAGAAAGTAAATAGAATACATTTTGATTTCATTGGTTCCCTACCTACCAGCTTTAACCAGGTTGACAGTATGGTCTCACAAGCAGACCTCAGCCCTTCCATTTAATAAATCACCTAAACTAGCTACAACTAAAGCTGATTTCAGCTGGATTTTTCATCAGTGTAGAACAGATGAAACATTGACAGTGTAATTGACACTCCACAGTGAAACTATTAATCAGTTTAATCAGATACATCAGTAATCAAAGGTTCAAAACCAAAGACATATATAGAACACTAGTACATTAATATAATATTAATATACATTAGTTCAGAAGCTCATATTTGATGACCTTTTGTATCATACAAGCAATTAATAACATGAAGGCATATTGTTTTAATTAACTGTAAGATAAACGTGCAGATTGTGCACCATATTGGAAGCATATATATTTTTTGATCATCTTGTATATTAGACTCATGTTCGACTCCATGGAAACAGAGACTTTCTGCACTTTCACAAGTACAGCAAACTCTTCCTCTTGAAAGTGAGTATTTTAGGCTTTCGTTGTTCTGCTCACACCAGATGGACTGTGTCAAGGAGTGCAAAGAAGATGAGTTTCTGTGCAAAAACCATGCTCACTGCATCCCCAAACGATGGCGCTGCGATGACTTGTTTGATTGCGTGGACCACAGCGATGAGGAAAACTGTGGTCATGGTATGAAGATGTACATATCAATGGTCACACTTTAGCTTGGGCAACACATATCACTATTAACAATGACTATGGCCTCATTAAACTCCTAATTTACTGCTTATAATAGTTAGTAAGGTAGTTGTTGTAGTGGTTAAGTGTAGGTATGGGGTAGGATTAAAGGATGTAGAATATGGTCATGCAGAATAAGGCATTAATATGTGCTTTATAAGTACTAATATACAGTCAATATGCTAGTAATATATAAGCTAATAAGCATCTAGTTAATAGTGAGAATTGGACCTCAAGCTAAAATGTTACCATATTTATAATACATTTACAAACATTTACATTTGTTTTTTGTATCCCTCTTTTCTGAGAAATTAAATAATTTAATTGTTTTGGAAATTTTTTGTTTGGACAATTGCTTGTTCAGGTTGTTTTTCTGCAAAATATCCACTTGTTACAGTTTAAAATCCAGTTTAATGTTGTTTACTCAGATGCTTTCTTCTGTCGCCCCGATGAGTTCATCTGCAACAACACCCTGTGTAAGCTGCATGTGTGGGTGTGCGATGGTGAGGATGACTGCAGAGACAACTCTGATGAAGACCCCGAGATGTGTGGTAGGATATTCAACTCTCGCAGTGGAATTATATGACCTACAGCAGTGCTTCTCACCTGCTGAACTTTCATTTGAGTTTTCTGATGTTAAACTCTGTCTGTATGTAGGGGTCACTGACTTAATTACCAATTAAATACACTACATGAGCAAAAGTATATCATTGATACTATTGATTCCAGGTTGCAACATATGGGTCAGTAGCTATGTTTCCATCCAAAGTTGCTAATTTAATTTGTTAATATAATATTAAAGACCCCCTGTGGTGAAAATCAAGTTTTTAATGTTGTTTATATGTCTATGTAGTGTTTTTAATATGCTTTAAGACAAACCATGTGCAAATTCATAAGTCAGCGCCATTACTGTAGTTTCAAACATAAAATACTCAGCAAACCAAAAACCTGCGGTTTGAAATCGTGAGTGTTTGTGACGTCACAGACTACCTTGTAACCAATCACAACAACGTGCCGTCAGGCTTTAGCATATCATTAACTATGACCGCTCTGAAGCAGGAAAGTCTCGAGAGAAGCCAGGTTATCCCGGTAAATTTTCTGTTGATATGAAAAATTGTGTAGATTTATCAATATAGCGAGTCTGTTACGATGTTATGATGAACTATAAGCCTTTCTCCAATGACGTTCTGAGTTGTTCAAAGCGTTTGTAAGGATACTGATTGTTAGAAGGCAGCTTTCTGACTCG
This sequence comes from Anabarilius grahami, assembly GCA_003731715.1. Classification (NCBI taxonomy): domain Eukaryota; kingdom Metazoa; phylum Chordata; class Actinopteri; order Cypriniformes; family Xenocyprididae; genus Anabarilius; species Anabarilius grahami. Next base: position 403,174 of record RJVU01050883.1, on the reverse strand, counting down.
AGAACGGGAAAATGGTTTGTGTAACATTAGCAACACACTATTAGCTGTTTGATAATGTAGTCAAGCAAAAGGCTAATCATATTAATTCATATTAATTAATGACAGAACCGTTGCAAGGGCTGTGCCAAGTGTGTGAGCGCATAGGGGCTCACGCCAAAGTAAAGCGACAGCTGACTTGAAGTAAAGCCAATAAAGTTAATGTTTTTGTCCTTCGAAATACTTTAATACTATAAAACATAGCTAAAACAATATTGCTCTGAGCGCGTGACTGTGAATCATGTGCATATGTCAGTCAGTGTGGCATCGCACCACATCAAGTTCTGAGAGAGCTATTCAGTCCATTATAAATTCTGATTTTGGCCGCCTCTGGAATGGATCAAACCAGAAATATTAGCCTACCTGATAACTTCAAGTAAATACGCTGGAAATCCGAGCTCATTCAAGGATGTGCAATTATTACATTTAGCCACAACACAAACAACAAATTGCCACATCGTCACTGCAGCAACAGTAGACTCTCCGAGCTGGCGTGAGTGAGTGGAGGCGGGGCTAATTTGCATATTCATTGGTCCGTGTATATTAAATGAGGCAAGGTTGTAGAGTTACATTCAAGCTATTTTGAGGCATGAACAATTTTTTTTACTTGAATTTTTTTAAAATATGTCATTTTGGTGATCAAAGATGAGTTTTAAAGGATAAAATAATTGACTACAGGGGGACTTTAATATAAATACTAGTCAGTAAAAATAGTCAGTAGCATTACAATGCAGAAAATTGGCACATACTGTAACATTTTGTTCTCATTTCTATAGCCAAACTACCTTGTCCTCCAGCAAGGCCATATCGCTGCAGAAATGACAGAGTGTGTCTACGGCTTGATCAAATCTGTAACAATGTGGATAACTGTGGGGACAACTCAGATGAAGATGAATGCGGTAGGCTTATTCACAAGTCTCTGATGATGCCTTTATCTTCACCAACACAATGGGAAATCCATCTTTTGAGCCATACATTTTTTTAAATTAACAAATAAAGGGCCTAGTGTAGAATTTAGTGATTTTTTGTTTTGTTTTGCTGGCAGTTTCTGAGGTCTTTCGGATACATACAGTACTCATTAATCACTCAAATGATCTTAATAAGTAAATTTGATGGAAGTCTCTTTGGGTGGTGCTGAATAAGATGTGTCAGCTGAAGTTTGGATTGAAATGGATGTTTTTTTCCTTCTTTCCTATGGGGCCCAAACCAGAGACTGTATCAACTAGGCCCAAGCCGTGCGGGAAGGCAGAGTTTACCTGTAGTAATCGTAAATGTATACCCGCACAGCTACAGTGCGACCTGTTTGATGACTGTGGAGATGGAGGATCAGATGAACAGGACTGCAAGGCTTGTATGTGTTTACTAAATCTCTCAGATAAATCTGTCGGAAAACAAGCAATATTGTCAGATTTAAGGCAGTCTTGGTGGATTACATGGACACATGCTGTACATCTGGAATTGTCATTTGAAAATCATTCAGGCTTATCTTCCAAATGATTTTTTTTTCTTGTGCATATTTTATTTGTTGCCAATGATCAAGCATCAAAACACAAAAAAAATCCCATCATGCACTGGGATGGTGGGGTGCAAGTATGAAGTATGTTGCTTCAAAGCTGTCTCTCATTCCAGCTTCAAATGGAGACATATGTGGAAAGAGGATGAATCCTTGTGGAGAGGATGCAGTGTGCAATCATACAAACACAAATGCAATTTGCCACTGCAAACCTGGCTTTCAGAGAAATCTCAGAAGCAGAAAGTGTGAAGGTACTGTCAGACTATCTTCCCTGATTCTGTTAGCGTTCAGAAAAATGATTCACTGCTTTATCTGAGGGGGATGTGGATTTAGACTTTCAATGTAAAGGTGTAGTGTGCAATTTCTGTGACATCAGCAGCATCAAACAGAATTGCAATCTGTTTGTTTGAGTGATTCTATGCTTAACAACATTAGCTGAACCAGGGTCAGAAATTAATGGGTTCAAAATGCCCCAGAAAATAAAACTGGAAAATCCCTGTAATGATGAATTCCTCTATTTTTGATATATCTGATATATCAACGTGATATATTTCCTAATATTTTGTGTTAGACCTACTTAAGCACTTTATCACATAAAATATGATATGATGTTTAAATTTATTGGTAATACTCTATGTATTTAATTAGACTGAGGATTTATTTTAATAATGCAATATTTTATTTAAATGTATCAATTAATTTAATTGATTAATGTATTTCACATAAAAATATTACTCACTCTCACTGCAGGAAAAAAAATTTAAATATGCCTTATAAAAAATCAATCCAGGTGGCAGATATAACAAATATCTGACACTGGTTTAAACCAATGCCCCATGTTTGTACCTATTAGTCCAAACATGGTAGATGGGAAATGTTTGACATTTGTTTGAAAACAGTCATTACTGTGGCAGTTTTGTACATAAATTGCACACTTTTAGGTTCCAAGGTTTAGCTTTGAATCCTGTCCTGTCAATCCCTTTATCATTTAGAGGTTTTCTCAGACATTTTTTGAGATTCAAAATTTTTCAGGGATCAAAAATTTGTCAAGGATCAGTGTTTTCCTCTCTGTGTGGTAAAACTAAACCAGAGGCTAAAGTTAAGCTTAAGCTCCTGAAAATGCTTAACCTACGGAAAATGTTTTGCATTTAAAAGAACATTTCCAGTTAAAGGATTGTGCATTCACATATAGTGTTTTTGCTGGGAATAAAGATCAATGAGATGCAGTGAGCAGACCACATCTGACGTTTTATTTCCAAGAACTCAGCATGTGGAAGGAAAATAAAATAAAAAATCCTTATGGTGAACATCACACAGTTTGCACAGCCTAAGAAGTCTTCCAAAAAGCGCTGTTCCTCGATAACTGATTTTTGTTCTTTCTTTTTTTTGCAGAAATCAATGAGTGCCTTAACTTTGGCGCTTGCTCTCACTATTGCACAAACACAAAAGGATCATACAAATGTACATGTGACAAAAACTATAAGGATATGAATGGTAGCTGCATAGCAAAAGGTAAGGATCTATATTTTCTATTGACTTGACCTTTGCCTTCACTGTGACATTTTATTTAGACTTTGAATCACTTATAAAATCTTTTCAAACATTAGCTCAGTGTGCAGGGCCTAGATATACATTTTAAAACATTCAAAGCATAAGTATTATTTCTGTGGTACATTTGTACTATATTGTCATACATATAACTATATATTGTGTTCTTGCTGTAAAGTATTGAGTATGAATTACTGATTATTGATTGATTAAAATGCATATTGCTGTGTTAGAATGATTTATCTGCATCTGTAATTGTCAAACTGTTGTCTTAAACCCTAAATGGAATTTAGCCACTTTTCATTTTTTTTGCATATTAATAACTCAACGGGCAGGACCAGAAGATCGAGTGCTCTACATAGCTAATGACACTGAAATCCGAAGTTTTGTGTATCCATTTAACCAGAGCCATGGACACAAAGTACATGCTCGCATCGAGGAAAATGCCCGCATCATTGGGATGGATGCTTTGTATCACCAACAAAAGTTTATCTGGGCTACTCAGTTTAATCCCGGTGGACTTTTTTACAAAGATATCCTAAACAGGAGTCAAACTAAAACAAATGTTGGCATCATAGTAAGTATCATGAGTCTTGTGTGAAGCATACGTCATATTTTCTCAGGAAATCTCGCTTCCATCTAGTTATTAATTTAATTTTCTTCCTCTAATTAATACAGTAATTCCACATTGCATCTCCTTAATATAATGACTGCAGACAAACAGCAAACAGTCTGCTTCTATGTTTGTATATGTTCTTTTCAATGAAATAGTCAATACTACTCCATAATTGATGTATTTTACCACTGTTTTATAAATACAGAGATTTCAGACAGGAAATATATTATATTTTGATCTTCCCTGTGATTAGTAAGTTTGGTTATATGAAATATAAAAACAAAATCGTATTTTATTTTCGTCCAAACCTAGTATGACTTTGTCCAATATCAAAAGCAGATTCTGAAATTTTGACCATGTTTATTTATGAATAACTTTTTCCTAAACATACCTTATCATACTCATAATCTTAAATATTCTGTGATGTCTTGGCCCACATGGGAATCACCTTCTTATCTGGGTGACTTTTGCAGTGCCCAGACTTCCGCAGACCCAGAGATGTGTCAGCTGACTGGGTGACTGGAAATATCTACTGGACAGACCACTCTAGGATGCACTGGTTCAGTTATTACACAGCTCACTGGACCAAGCTTAGATACTCTATTAATGTGGGGCAAGTCAAGGGACCCAACTGCACCCGTCTGATAACAGACATTGCGGGAGAGCCTTATGCCATTACTGTCAATCCAGTCAAAGGGTAGGAGCATGTTTCAATACTATTTGGGCTCCATTTTCTGCAGTTTATATATTTTTTAAATAGTGGGTTTCAAAAGGCATATTGGAAATAAAGGTTTAAAAATGTTTAATAATTTGAAAACAAATAAATGTTATCATTTAAAAAATATTTAGGATTCAGGGGCGTATTACAGAAACTTTCTTAAGTCATGAGATAATATCTGGCAAGTTAATTTTGGATTTTGCACAAATTCGTATTACAGAAGCAAATCTTAACTTAATTCATGATTCTTACTCTATCTTACAAAATCTCATCTTATCCTAAACAGCTCTGTTGTTACCAAGTAACCAACGACATGCAAGCAGCTGCAGTGAAGTAAACACTAGAGATTAAAGTGGAGGAACAAAATAGGTGTGCTTTTAATTAAATGCTGCAGAAAGAGAAATTTAGTTAAGCTTGGTAAAAAAAAAAAAAAAAGAGGCCTATCACTGTATTTCATGGCAGTCTGTAATTATTTATCCGTGTTTAATCGTCAAAGTGCAGCACATTTGGGTGTTCAAAAAGTCTTTCCACCATCAAACAATCAAACATCGCTGTTCTTCATCTTGTATCATTAATAAACTTGATGCCATTCTCAGGTGGCTATTATGTTATTTTTACAGTTGGCTTTCAAATAATTTTGAAGTTAGGACACCAGTGGGGTTGTCCTAAAGTTGACTTTAAAGTTAAAGCCCCCCTGTAGTCAATAATTGTATCCTTTAAAACTTATCTTTGATCACCAAAATGACATAATTAAAAATAAATAAATAAATAAATTCTTCATGCCTTAAAATAGCTTGAATGTAACTCTACACCCTTACCTCATTTAGTATATGCGGATCAATGAATATGTAAAATTAGCCCCGTCTCCACTCACTCACACCAGTTTAGAGATCCTCTCGTTGACCAATCACACATTGACATGATTGGTTACAAGGTAGTTTGTGACGTCAGAAACACCAGCGATTTTAAAACGCGTTTTTGAGAATGTCTTTGGTTCACTGCAGTTTAAAGGAGTAAATACAGTGGTGTTGACTTATGAATTTGCACATGGTTTGTCTTAAAGCATATTAAAAACACCTCATAGACATATAAACAACATTAAAACTTGATTTTCACCACAGGTGGACTTTTAAGTTTTTAGGATTTTTTGTAGAGTTAGGATACTTCTGTAATACCCTGTCAATTTGACCCCAGCAATTTAAGAAATGTCACTCTGTAATAGCTTTTGTCCTAAATTAGGTTCTAACTGAAATTGCCATGGTTACCAAAAAGATAAGATAGGGTTCTAAAGTTAGAATCTTTCTGTAATATGCCCCTGAATTACTTCTTGGTCACTTATCAAATAAGCAAATTTGTTACACTGACTTGCTGTATATAAACTGAAATACTGAGAAAAAAAACTGTAAGGTTAAAAATAATGTACGAGAAGTAAAATTACCTTTTATAGTTGCTTAGTTGTATGAAACAAGGATATTGATATTGTTGTATATTGAAGTAGTACATTTTTATAATACTAATACATATTTTAAAATATTTTTTATAAAAAATAAAATAAATAAAAGTATATATATATTTTTAAATATTTATTAAATAATGATTTTACCTGTTTCAGGATTATGTATTGGTCAGTAATAGGTGACCACTCACATATAGAGGAGAGTGCGATGGATGGCTCCATGCGTAGAGTACTTTTGGACAAGAACCTTCGGAGACCCACGGGTATGTTTCTGTAATTCTCAGTGTGACAAGCATGTACTGTATTTCAACACTAACTCCTTCCTTTGAGTCCTCAGCTGTTTTTCTGTGAGTGTGATAAATGAGAGGTTGTTGTTTTGGTTCTTTCTAAAGGGACGAGGTCAAGGTCTGAATGCATTTGTGTAGAAGCGTGTTGGTCTCAGTGTTAATTTTGACAAGAAATTTTAATTTAGTTTTAGTCTTAGTCTTTTGACTATAATTCTTTTTAGTTTTAGTCAAGTTTTAGTCATCTGATTTGTTTTAATTTTAGTCTTATTTTAGTCGACTAAAATTGCTTGGTATTTTAGTCGACTAAAATTGCTTGGTATTTTAGTCGACTAAAATAAGACTAAAATCAATAACAGATTTACTAGACAATTTTTTACCGCTGGTATAGGAAACAAACTTAACCAAAATATATAAAACACAAATTCAACTTTATTTCAACACAACTGTGTCTTTATTTCAATTCAAAAGCTTTTATGCAGCAACATCTAACGGCCGTTGCAGTGACGCGATGACTTTACCAGTCGGCGATTGGCTCTTATTTAGAAGGCGGGACTTATTCCGCCATATTGCGCATTACACTTTCTCCCATTCAAAACAATACGAGTCACACGTCTTGTGTTATTCTATAGTCTTTGCGCGAGCTCAGTCAAAGACTGAATACCTTCGCTTCACGTCTCAATAAGTCAGGCTCTGATTGGTTCTCTTCTCATGCAGTCTCGCCTGTTCCGTTTTCCGTTTTTGTTCATTCCTCGCATCTCTCCCGTCTGCTGATTGGATTTTCGTCACAGTCTATTTTCGTCTCGTCCTTTATTCGTTGACGATAATGTCAATCAATTTAGTCATAGTTTTAGTCTTCATCAGTGACTTCTTTTTTAGTTTTCGTTTCGTTTTCGTCAGCAAAAATATATTCGTGACGAAAATAATGACGAAAATATTTAGTCAACGAAATTAACACTGGTTGGTCTCACATCCTGTTTCGGTACATCACAGCACTTTCTTCATTTCCGAGTTTGAGGGAATGTTTTAGATGCAATGCCTCTTGGTAAACCTGCAGGCGTGTTCCTCAGGGAAACACTAAGTACCGCTACATTTAACCATGGCCTCCTTTATAGGGGCCAATATTACGCCTCCAGTGCAGCTTTAGGAATCCATCATCTCTAGAAAAGGAACAAAAATGCAACATCCGAGTCTTTAATCAAAAGAGGAAATATAATGAGTCAAGCAACGCAAACACAGAGAAATATGGGACAAACTTTTGCTGAGTTTATTTCAGGAAGAGCAAAAGGACACAGATCTGAAGTTTTTGTGCTGAATATGTCCACATTGAAGCAAGGATTTCTTAAAGGTTATTTAATTACATAAAAAGTTCAATTTAGCATCATATTGACCTAAACAGCAGGGTTCAATATATAATTTGAAGCCATTTAAAACCAGTCTTTCTACAATCTCATGACCTAGATGAATTAAACTCTTCTTATATGTCGATATTTATTTATTTATTTATTTATTTATTGGTAGTAACCTGTTCTCTTTTACTGGATGTTTTTTTTTGGTTTTATTTGGTGAGCTGATGCTTTTGTAATGTGTCCATGTTTAAGTATGTAAAGTTTCTTAACATTCTGTACCATAACACTTCCCGTCATTTATCTGTAGGGTTGGCGATTGATTACTTCAGCCAGCGCGTGTACTGGGCCGATGCCGAGCTCTCTGTCATTGGCAGTGTCCGCTTCGATGGCTCTAACCCATTGGTGGTAATCGATGGCAAGCAAGGTGAGAAGAACAGTTGAAAGGAAATCTGATAGTATTTTGCTACATTCATGTATCTTATATCCCTGAAATTGTAGCATTGAATGGTTTGGTTTGATTTGATTTTTCTAATCTCCTTGCTTCACTTCATGCTTGCACAGGAATATCACAACCGTACAGAATAGATATTTTTGAGGATTACATTTATGGAACAGGACTGAAAAATGAAGTTTTCAGAATACACAAATATGGGAAAAAGAACATTGAACCTCTCAATCTGGGTATTGAAAAAACAACAAATGTCCTGATCTCTCATCGTTTCAAGCAGCAGGATGGTAAGAGAACATATTTTCTTTAAATGTTTTCTATTTAGTGCTTTTTCCTTTTTATTACCTTGGAGAGTGATGAAATTGCTCTGTTTTAAGAGTTATTTTTTTGTGGATCCTAAAATATTTTTTTTATAGATTCAGACTTGCCACTTTTACCGGGTTTTTTGAAAGATAATTCTTTTGCAGTGTTTTGAAGGTCAGAGTGATATCCTTCAATAGTTACATGCACAGTATTTTGAGACTGTTATAGTGTCATGTAAATTGCCAGAGTTTTTGTTTATACAGCTACAATTTTTTGAAACAAAAAAATGCATGATTTTTTTTTTTTTTTTTTTTTTNNNACCTGAGGCAAACACATAGGGCCAGATTTACTAACAGCTTGCGCCAGCGCAAACGCTCTTTTGTCGTTAAAAAAATAACTGTCAGGATTTACTAAAGACAAGTGCAAAATTGAGTTTCAGTGCAAAATTGAGAAACCGAGTTTCCCTTTCAGACGCAAAATTTATGGGAGGAGAGTATTTAAATGAATCACGCAACGCGATTTACTAATGTTTACGCTAGTCAATTTACTGCTATTTGCGCCATTATTTAACACCCAAAAAAGCATGTCTTAACCCATTTTGCGACATGGCTGCAATTGTTGCTGCTAGGAGGAGAAACCGCGGAGAACAGAGAGCACGTGTTAGAAGGGAGAAAATATTTTCCACTCGTATTAATTCATTTGGAATGCCACACAGTAAGACGTTATCCGTATATTACACGTAACAAGTTGCGCCTGTGTCGAGCCGCACCTGATGAGCATCAGCTCTGCTTTATGTTAATTTGCACTGCTCTTGGTAGATTGTGTTGGTCATTATGTAAATGATTCGACTGCGTCTGTGTTCTTTAATTTGCGTGTCAGCAGTAGATCATGCACAAAACTTGCCACTCCCATCGGCGCATTTGTGGAATGCGCTCTCACGCTAATTTGCCCCGTTTAGTAAATCTGGCACATGATTTCTTTATTAGTGTTCTGTGCACCTCATTGAGACAAATAACACTCTTAAAAAATTAGTACAGCTCACTACTGTAATGTAACACCCATTTAATTTGTCTCCCCTATGCATTGCATTTGTGACCACCACATGTGTCAGCTTTCTAATATGCTGTCTTCTCAGAAGCGGGCCGCCTCTGCGGTCGGTCTTGGTTGCTCTTTGTTATCTGATTGTGTTAATGACCTCACAACCTCAAAAAGATCTTTCTGTTCTGGTGGGTTCGTAGTGAGGGGCAGCTGAGCCAGTCCCCACTGACTCATTAAAGTCAGAGATCTAGCCTGCTGGAGAGACTTCTGCACTGCCAGCAAAAGCTAAAAGTATAGGTTTGATGTCCTCAGCAAAACACTAAAGATTGATACAGATGTTCCCTTATACTGCCGACATCTTTGAGCAATGGCTTTCAAATCTGCAACTTTTGAGTTGCCAGTTAGATGAGATGCTTTGAGAAATTAAATAAATAAACTGGAAAAAAATTTAGATGACACTTTCTACACATAGAGTACAAAATAGGACCTGAAATGTTTTTTTTGTTTGTTTGTTTTTTCAGTAATTAGTCAGTGAAAGAATGGTTAGCCTTCAGAATATGTTGATCATCAACCTCAATATTATTATAAGTAAATATAAAAATATTTAAATTTCTTGGGGGTTTTAGGTTTTTTTTATTTTTCAACTGGAAAAT
>RJVU01050883.1:319234-393171 GCA_003731715.1 Anabarilius grahami | reverse complement strand
CAATTTTTTTATTATTATTATTGTAATATATAAATTGATGTGGTAACAGGGTTGAGTGCAATATGTGTGACACAACTAATTATTTTTGGAGTAATTATTTTTAATTATTTAATTATAATGATTTTAAACTGAAATTCAGCGATGATTTATCTAAATGTTATTGTATCTTCCAAGTTAAATGTAGGCTTTATCTTTTTTGTATTCAGTGGTCAATCCCTGTCTACGGATGACCTGCGAATTTATGTGCTTGCTCAATCCAACCGGGGCCAGCTGCACCTGTCCAGAGGGGAAGACCCTGGTCAATGGCTCTTGTATTGACCCCATTGTCTCAGGTCTGAAGCCTCACTTTATTGTAGGGCTGCTCACTGCTTTGTTCTTCACTAAGCCTGCTGTTTTTTGTTTTTTTTTATCATTTTGGGAGTCCAAAAGAACATGAAAATTGAATGAAAAAAAAGATATACATTGGGAATGGAAAGTATTCAGACCTCCTTAAATGTTTCACTCTTTGTTATATTGCAGCCATTTGCTAAAATCATTTAAGTTCATTTTTTTTCCTCATTAATGTACACACAGCACCCCATATTGACAGAAAAACACAGAATTGTTGACATTTTTGCAGATTTATTAAAAAAGAAAAACTGAAATATCACATGGTCCTAAGTATTCAGACCCTTTGCTCAGTATTTAGTAGAAGCACCCTTTTGATCTAATACAGCCATGAGTCTTTTTGGGAAAGATGCAACAAGTTTTTCACACCTGGATTTGGGGATCCTCTGCCATTCCTCCTTGCAGATCCTCTCCAGTTCTGTCAGGTTGGATGGTAAACATTGGTGGACAGCCATTTTTAGGTCTCTCCAGAGATGCTCAATTGGGTTTAAGTCAGGGCTCTGGCTGGGCCATTCAACAACAGTCACGGAGTTGATGTGAAGCCACTCCTTCGTTATTTTAGCCGTGTGCTTAGGGTCATTGTCTTGTTGGAAGGTAAACCTTCGGCCCAGTCTGAGGTCCTGAGCACTCTGGAGAAGGTTTTCATCCAGGAAATCCCTGTACTTGGCCGCATTCATCTTTCCCTCGATTGCAACCAGTCAGCTGAAAAACACCCCCACAGCATGATGCTGCCACCACCATGCTTCACTGTTGGGACTGTATTGGACAGGTGGTGAGCAGTGCCTGGTTTTCTCCACACATACCGCTTAGAATTAAGGCCAAAAAGTTCTATCTTGGTCTCATCAGACCAGAGAATCTTATTTCTCACCATCTTGGAGTCCTTCAGGTGTTTTTTTGCAAACTCCATGCGGGCTTTCATGTGTCTTGCACTGAGGAGAGGCTTCCGTCGGGCCACTCTGCCATAAAGCCCCGACTGGTGGAGGGCTGCAGTGATGGTTGACTTTCTACAACTTTCTCCCATCTCCCGACTGCATCTCTGGAGCTCAGCCACAGTGATCTTTGGGTTCTTCTTTACCTCTCTCACCAAGGCTCTTCTCCCCCGATAGCTCAGTTTGGCCGGACGGCCAGCTCTAGGAAGGGTTCTGGTCGTCCCAAACGTCTTCCATTTAAGGATTATGGAGGCCACTGTGCTCTTAGGAACCTTAAGTGCAGCAGAAATTTTTTTGTAACCTTGGCCAGATCTGTGCCTTGCCACAATTCTGTCTCTGAGCTCTTCAGGCAGTTCCTTTGACCTCATGATTCTCATTTGCTCTGACATGCACTGTGAGCTGTAAGGTCTTATATAGACAGGTGTGTGGCTTTCCTAATCAAGTCCAATCAGTATAATCAAACACAGCTGGACTCAAATGAAGGTGTAGAACCATCTCAAGGATGATCAGAAGAAATGGACAGCACCTGAGTTAAATATATGAGTGTCACAGCAAAGGGTCTGAATACTTAGGACCATGTGATATTTCAGTTTTTCTTTTTTAATAAATCTGCAAAAATGTCAACAATTCTGTGTTTTTCTGTCAATATGGGGTGCTGTGTGTACATTAATGAGGAAAAAAAATGAACTTAAATGATTTTAGCAAATGGCTGCAATATAACAAAGAGTAAAAAATGTAAGGGGGTCTGAATACTTTCCGTACCCACTGTATATAATATATATATATAAGTTATTTCAATGTGATAAAGGTGAGCTGTGCCGACCTGCCTGTGAGAATGGAGGACGTTGTATGGCCAATGAAAAAGGAGACTGGCGCTGTTACTGCTGGCCCAGTTTCTCTGGGGAACGCTGTGAAGTCAACCACTGTACAGATTACTGCTTAAACGGAGGCACGTGCACTGGCTCACCTCTCGGTAAGAAACTCTCTTACCTTTGTAGCTTTGTGTAGATTTCAATACATGACTGAATTATTTGCCTCAGTTTGAGATATGAAGTATTTAAATGGCCTTATCATTTCTTTTATTCATACATACATACCCATCAATTTCATTGAGAGTTTTTCTAAATTATTTATTATTTTTAAGGAAGTCATCTGTCACCAAAAATGTGTGGCAGTGTGTGAGCTAACAATAATGGTTATTATCTAAAATTATTCAAGACATCATTATGGTTTGTATGCTAATAACGTTTTAATAACGTATTCATTTTTTTAAAAATCAAGCGCTTTGGTCCCAAAAGTAGAAACTTATAAAAGATTGCTGATGACAAAATCAGCAGTGTTTGTGTCTGCACCTCAATTAAAATTAGTCAAGAGTGTCATATTACAGCTTCATCTATCATAATCAATCAAATGACTGATGAAGCATGCAAGAAAGCAATTATTCTCAACATCAGAATCCTCTGAAATTTGACACATTTCATAATTTCCTCTGGTGATTGTTAATGGCCAAGTGAGATGCAGTTATTATCATTAAAAAGAATATAGTTACTGACTGCTTTGCTCATAACTATAAATACAAATATTTATTTTGTTGAGGTCAATTCAAAACTCAACACCATTCATTGAATCTAAACAGAAAAACGGCTCATTCCACCTCAGCTTTCTGACCTATTGTGAAAACATTTCGGCACATGCACTACCATGGTTGGGAATTGTCACTCTGCATGTTCTTCTGAAGGATCTCAACACAGTTTATTTTTTACCAGGTGCCTGTGGACAGTTTAGTTTGATCTTAACAGTGTAGACACATTTTAGTACAGATTGTTTTTGAGCCTGTCACAGGATAGACGGATAAAAAATATACAGGACCTGACATCAAACCTGCAGCTCACATTGTAGGTTGCACTTAAGTGCGGTATCGCATTTCATTTCATTTGTTTTAAAGGGGAAAAATGGCCTAAATCCTTTTTTAGATTTTTATATACAGTGGGTACGGAAAGTATTCAGACCCCCTTACATTTTTCACTCTTTGTTATATTGCAGCCATTTGCTAAAATCATTTAAGTTCTTTTTTTTTTCCTCAATGTACACACAGCACCCCATATTGACAGAAAAACACAGAATTGTTGACATTTTTGCAGATTTATTAAAAAAGAAAAACTGAAATATCACATGGTCCTAAGTATTCAGACCCTTTGCTCAGTATTTAGTAGAAGCACCTTTTTGATCTAATACAGCCATGAGTCTTTTTGGGAAAGATGCAACAAGTTTTTCACACCTGGATTTGGGGATCCTCTGCCATTCCTCCTTGCAGATCCTCTCCAGTTCTGTCAGGTTGGATGGTAAACGTTGGTGGACAGCCATTTTTAGGTCTCTCCAGAGATGCTCAATTGGGTTTAAGTCAGGGCTCTGGCTGGGCCATTCAAGAACAGTCACGGAGTTGTTGTGAAGCCACTCCTTCGTTATTTTAGCTGTGTGCTTAGGGTCATTGTCTTGTTGGAAGGTAAACCTTCGGCCCAGTCTGAGGTCCTGAGCACTCTGGAGAAGGTTTTCGTCCAGGATATCCCTGTACTTGGCCGCATTCATCTTTCCCTCGATTGCAACCAGTCGTCCTGTCCCTGCAGCTGAAAAACACCCCCACAGCATGATGCTGCCACCACCATGCTTCACTGTTGGGACTGTATTGGACAGGTGATGAGCAGTGCCTGGTTTTCTCCACACATACCGCTTAGAATTAAGGCCAAAAAGTTCTATCTTGGTCTCATCAGACCAGAGAATCTTATTTCTCACCATCTTGGAGTCCTTCAGGTGTTTTTTAGCAAACTCCATGCGGGCTTTCATGTGTCTTGCACTGAGGAGAGGCTTCCGTCGGGCCACTCTGCCATAAAGCCCCGACTGGTGGAGGGCTGCAGTGATGGTTGACTTTCTACAACTTTCTCCCATCTCCCGACTGCATCTCTGGAGCTCAGCCACAGTGATCTTTGGGTTCTTCTTTACCTCTCTCACCAAGGCTCTTCTCCCCCGATAGCTCAGTTTGGCCATACGGCCAGCTCTAGGAAGGGTTCTGGTCATCCCAAACGTCTTCCATTAAGGATTATGGAGGCCACTGTGCTCTTAGGAACATTAAGTGCAGCAGAAATGTTTTTGTAACCTTGGCCAGATCTGTGCCTTGCCACAATTCTGTCTCTGAGCTCTTCAGGCAGTTCCTTTGACCTCATGATTCTCATTTGCTCTGACATGCACTGTGAGCTGTAAGGTCTTATATAGACAGGTGTGTGGCTTTCCTAATCAAGTCCAATCAGTATAATCAAACACAGCTGGACTCAAATGAAGGTGTAGAACCATCTCAAGAATGATCAGAAGAAATGGACAGCACCTGAGTTAAATATATGAGTGTCACAGCAAAGGGTCTGAATACTTAGGACCATGTGATATTTTTTTTTTTATTATTTTTTTTTATAAATCTGCAAAAATGTCAAATTCAGTTTTTTTGGTCAATATGGGGTGCTGTGTGTACATTAATGAGGAAAAAAATGAACTTAAATGATTTTAGCAAATGGCTGCAATATAACAAAGAGTGAAAAATTTAAGGGGGTCTGAATACTTTCCGTACCCACTGTATATTTAAAAGTATTGTATTTTATATACAGTGACCAGGAAGGAACATGTTTAAGATGGGCCGTTGAATTCTTAGAAAATAATTCACACCCGAGGTGGTAATGCAGCCACGACGCGGAACGGAGTGTACATTATTTACGGAGTCAATAATTCTGCTTATACTACAGTTACCACACCGATGTTGGATTTCAAGACATTTGTCAGGTTTTTGTCCTTAAAACACTCTTGTGTGTGGCACTAATTTCTTACGCATCTCATCCCAAGCCTCCGTTGCTTAATTCCAAAACGTCATTTCAGAACTAGTAACGAAGGCTTGAGCCATTGGTAGCAGACTAATACCATTGATACAGTTATTAACGCAGTTAGAGATAGAAAGAGAGAATAAGCAGCATATGTGAATTATGCTGCGTCTGTCCACGGCAGCAGTGTCTCTACTAATAGTGAAACTATAAGTTTATCTCAAGAACTGCACAGTTATTACCTCACTGGTGAGTCACGTATCTTAAGTTGCTAAACTATTTTACTGATTAATTCAGTCAGATTCGAAACATTCAATAGCCCCTCAGTATAATATAAAAATTTCTGGAGATGATTTCTTATTCAATTATAACTAGTTATAATTAATTATAAATTTAGATCAGCTGTAAGAATTATGTAGCAGATACCACAATCTCCTATCCTGTTCATCCAGTGAAATCTCTTGGGGAAAAGGAAATAACTTTCTTACTATACAATACTACTAAGAGCATATAGCCAAAATCTGCATGATTAGGGACTCCAGTACATGAGCATGAACCACAAAAAACTTAATTAACTAGACTACACACTAAAGACTAAACTAACATACACATGCATACATACAGTACATGCATACAGTTTACCAATGGAAAGAGAGCAGAGGCAGAATACAGGAAAGCGAGAAGTTTGAAATTCAGCAGATCAACAGCCTTGAGCAAATCATCAGTTTCTTAGTTCTAACCCCGCTAGAAATTGTATGTTCCCAGAACATTCTCAGAACGTCCCCACTGGTGTTAAGGACGTTGCCCACAAGTCTGCGACCGCAGTCAGTCAGTAATATACTTTTCCTTCATAGTAATATGGAGTAAGCAATGCAAGGCCCAGTGATCATTCCTTTGTTTAAGTAGGCTACGTTATTTTTTAATTAATTTATTAGTATTATTTTAAAAAAAATTTGCAATAGCCAGTTAAGCAAGGCATTCTATTTATTGTATTTATTTCGTTTTGTATTTAATTTGTTTAAAGTATATCTAGTCTACTTTGTAAATCCTATGTACATAGGTGCTTATTTAATAAGTTAAATTTATTTCGTATTGTGCTTTGGCTTATTTACTTAAACTGTTATTTAAACTGTTTGTTTAGTTAATCGTTTGGTGAGTGTGTATGCAGTAGCCTGCGTTTAAAAACTGAGGTGCTGCTAGTTGTGGTTTTGTTTTAACGGTTAATGTTTTATAACGCTAATAAAAAAAATACCCAATGTTTTTTATCACGTGTGGTGCTTTGGTTTTGCGGCTACTTCATCTTATTTAAACGCAATCATGTTTAAAGATGTTCTGGATGTTAACTTGAACGAATTTAGTCTGAGAGTATTTGTTTAGGCCTATTTTCACAAGCTCTGAGAGAAAGTCAGCGGGAGCGGGCGGGAGTGGACACAAACATTGCGGGCGCGGGCGGGAGTGGACACAAACATTGCGGGCGCGGGCGGGAGTGGAACGCGCGGGTNTTCATCTTATTTAAACGCAATCATGTTTAAAGTCTGTTATTCTGGATGTTAACTTGAACGAATTTAGTCTGAGAGTATTTGTTTAGGCCTATTTTCACAAGCTCTGAGAGAAAGTCAGCGGGAGCGGGCGGGAGTGGACACAAACATTGCGGGCGGGAGTGGACACAAACATTGCGGGCGCGGGCGGGAGTGGAACGCGCGGGTTGCGGGAGCGGGCGGTCCTGGTCAGAAATTCAGCGGGTTAAGAAAATCAGTCCCGCGCAGGGCTCTAATTAGAGTTCTTTTAAGGTTTGGCTACAAAAGTGGCTGTTCAAACAAAAACTCTTTTTTCTTAAATGTCTTACAAAACAAAAAAAACATCTTTACAGGTAATTTCTGGATTAATATTATGAAACCTTTTCTTTAAAATGCAAATCTTTTGTAGTAAGTCATTAGCTGACAACAGCACATGCATGAGCTAATGTAACTGCTGTATCACTGCATCAGCAACTACACAGTTACTGTCTTTAAATAAAGCAACATGCAGCAGAACATCAGTGTTTCTGGATCATCACTGACTGAAGCACAGGCTCTACTCTCCAGCACAATGGTAACCTCACAAAACTCAGATAACAGAAACAGAACATTAAACACTAACAGATCTCTCTAGATCTCTGCATCTTCACTGATTACAAACCACTCTGACTTTATTTCTTTCATACAAATCTTCTTAATGAGGTGTTGATGTTTTATCAAAATTTATAAATGTCACCGTTACGGAGGTAAGCGCTTGCTTTAGTTGAGCTCCTGACCCTTGACGTTTTGACTTTACTTTTTATCCAATTGTTTTAACTGTGTGTTTCTAAAGCACATTTATTACAAAAAAAAATTGTGAGAAATAAAAATCTGATCAAATTTGGTTGATGATTTTATCATCATACAGCGGCCTTATTCACTGATCTCTGAATGTTGTTTTTCTTTCATGTTGTTGTAGTTTTATGATAATGCATAAAATCCTGTCCTGCTTTGTTATTTTGAAAGTTTTTATCATTATGCAGAAATTATTCAGACAGCATCATGCAGACATCAGGATTCTGCGTATGAACCTCAACAATGGTGAAAAAATTTTCAGATAAACAGATTAACTCTGAACATCACAAAACAAGCTACTAAAGTCTCAAAAAAGATTTTTGTTTGTCACCATTGTTGAGGTTCATATGCTAATTCATGACGTCTGTGTGAGTCTAAAAGATGCTGCTCAAAATTCTGTCTGTATAATGAATAAAGAAAATAAATAAAACCCGTAAAAAAAGAAAAAAAGACTAACCGTTAATTAATGCAAAACTAACAGTTAATACACTCAGAGTTTAGTCTCTGGAGAGGATCAGTGAATCACTATCACTAAATTACCAAATTCATCTGATCAGACTTTCTCTTGCATTTTTTTGCTATAACATGCACTTTTTGGAAACAGTTAAAGCAGCCAGAGAAAATCTAATGTTAAAACGTCAAGAATCAAGAACTCCACATCGTGACCGTCTCTCTGAACGTACTGGGAACGTTACTAGACAACGTCCTTAACATCAGTGGGGACGTTCTGAGAATGTTCTGGGACTGTAAAATTTCTAGCGGGGATAACCTGTCACCTAGTAACGTTCCCAGAACGTTCAGAGATGGTCACGATGTGGAGTTCTTTTAAGGTTTGGGGAATGTTATTTGGTGGACCTTCAGGGAACATTCAGGACGTTCTGGGAATGTTTAGGGGACTATTACTATAGGACGTTCTGATAAATTCCCAAATGCCCTCTTTGTAACGTTCTCACGCGACCATAAAATAACCAAAATAGAACGTCCCCCTAAACTCATATTGGGAACGTTGTTAAATGACCAACAGAGGACCGTGTGGGAACGTTCTGTTAATGTCCCAAATGTCCTCTTTGTAACGTTCTTTTTTGACCATAAAATAACCAAAATGGAACATCCCCCTAAAGTCATATAAGGAACCTTAAACTGCAGCACTTTCATTACAAAAAGAGGACGTTTTAGGAACGTCTCGAATGTTCTGTAAAGGTTCGGAATTTTCGTCACCTTTAGAGAACTTTTAGGGAACGTTGCGCAAGGTCCTGAGAACGTCGCCTTCTACGTGGGAAGGCACTCTCCTTTAAAAGGGGTAGGGGATACTTAATGTATCAAATAATGAGACTAAGTTTGATTTTTGCACATCTGCTCCATTTGAATAAAAGTGCCCTGATGCAATTTGTTAAAGCTCCAGTTGATCTTTGCTGAAGCTGTCTTGATGAGAGAGAGCCAGTGTGAGTCTGAGAATCTTTGATGAATGGAAAGACAAGGCTGCAGCCTGGCACAAACTTAGGGGTCCTTAGAAGGCTTCTAGCTCAGCATCTTCTTCATGTCAGAATTTCTCAAAATCAGCATTATCTTGTGATCGTGATCTTTTAAACCATAAGGATGCCACATCCAGGGGGTAAGTGAGCCAATGGTAATCTTAACTTTTGGAGGGGAAGTTTATGATCCTTTGTCTTCGAGCATGGTGTTTTGAAACTATTAACAATTCTTATAATACTAATATGCTGCATAGGTATCCACATATCAATTATCATTCCAAAATCAAAATTGAAACTCATAGATACCAAACATGATATACATGTGATCATGATCACATGTATATCATGTCCCCTAATATGACTCCATTAACTTATTAACTTTTCTTTTTCTTTTCTTTTTTTACACTTTATGCATTTTTACACTAAATCTTTTGATGCAAGTTATTTTCATGGCAGAGCTTGGTTCATTTGGTTGCTGTTAAGGCTGTTTTTAGTCAGCTTCACATCAGGAGTCAGTGTATGGTTCTTTCGGACTCTAGTACAGTTTAAAGTATAAATTGCCTATTGAAAAAAGATACCTTTCTCATGGCCTCTCTGCTGAAATTGCCTTCAGCAAACAGCTCACATTCTCTGCAAGTTTTGGTGGTGAAACTTGAGAATAAAATGATCACGTCTGCTACTTGTATTAATACTTTATGGCCGTTTCTTCTCAATGTGGACACATCTTTCTACACCAATCATAGGGAAACCTACTTGCCGCTGCATGGCAGGCTTCACCGGTCCTAACTGCGAGAGGCGGGTCTGTGATAATTACTGCCTGAATGGAGGAACATGTGATGTAAGCCCTGGAAACCAGCCAGTGTGCCGCTGCTTGGCGGAGTACACGGGTGACCGCTGTCTGTATCGTAAGTATTGTAAGAGATTGCTTGTACAGTACCTAGCAGAAATGGTCAGCAACCACATTTCAGTTCAATAGGTCACTGATTCTCATGGCAGCTAATTACACCCACAGTTGTGCCCTTTTAATTCAACATCATCGTAATCCATATTGCTTGTTTAAATCATTCAAGTACCAAGTGAAACAGAAAGAAAGAACTGTGAAGAAAATGATATGATATCCAGAGTGGAATTTTCTCTTGAGTTGTTGTATTTTAACATAGAAGACCAGTCACTAAATTGTGGTTAATGGAACAATTGTAAAATTTTCTCTCCACAACTGGCAACAGCAACAAAAAATTCGCCCAAAAAAGTAAATATTGTATTTGACTCAAAAGGGCATTTGCCAGCATTTGAACAATCTGTGCCCAAAGAGGTTTTCTAAGTGCTGCTGTAACAACCTTGAGGTGTTTCTGTGTTTTGCTGATAAAATATTTGCTGTTATAAAGTCTTTGTTATTATAATTTGTTGCAAAACAATTTAATCTGTGCACCCGTAATGCATTTTTAGTGCACTGCACCCAAGGGGTGACGCATTTTCATCTTAGTACCAGTAGACATTTGATGCGGATAATTAAGTCTCATTAAAGCTTTGTAAAATTCTAATTAAACTTGAGCATAATATGAAAGAAATGTGCACTAGTATCTTAATTAGGGGCATATCTTGTGTTTTTTCTGTTTCTTTTCCATGTCAGATATCTGTCATCACCACTGTGTCAATTCCAAGGCGTGTACGCTGTCCGGATCAGGGCACGTTGAATGTGTGTGCCCGGCTCGCTATGAAGGGATCAAGTGTGATGTCGACAAGTGCCTGCGTTGCCACGGAGCCCCATGTATCATTAATGGAGATACAGGAGATGTGTCTTGCAAGTTAGTTGGCTGTTTTTTTTATATTGCTATTATATTGTATGTGTTTTTTAGGCAAGACTACTTGTAGACGTATCAAAAGGGAGATTTCAAACCTGTTTGAAATTGCATGTTATATCTTTAAAAATCAATATTCATCTTAAGAAAATTAAGTGCAGAATTGATGTTGTGCCTTTAATTTTCATTCTGCAAAATATAATTGTATCCAGGATAATATATTTCCACCAACAGTGGTGAACATTCATGTAGCTCATAATAGTACAAAGCCTAATTTATGTCATTTATTTATAGGTTAGCCCAGGGATGTCCAAACTCAGTCCTGGAGGGCCAATGTCCTGCAGAGTTTAGCTCCAACTTGCCTCAACACACCTTCCTGGAAGTTTTTATTCTGCCTAGTAAGACCTTGGCTGTGTCCGAAATTGCCCTCATGCACTATTCCCAAATAGTCCAAAAATATAGTTCATTTGAGGGAGTGAATGAAAATGAAATAGCGAATTCAGATAAGTGTGCTGGAAGGGCTGCTGATTTTCCATAGTTTGTGTTTGCTGTTTAAAAATCATTTGAAACTCAGCAAACTGACAGCTCCAGTAGTAAGATGAAAAGATTTATCTTGAACTCTGTCATGGAAACTATCTATAAAACTTAATTAAAAAATGTAATAACCAATTTAAAAGGAATTCATACCTGTATGATATTACGCTGTACCCACATTGGACCAGAGGTTTGGAAAATGGATGGATGGATGAATCAGCTGCGGGCACCATCTTCTGGTCAGACGTGGGAATTCATTCAGTGCGCGACTTTCACAGTGCATTATGGGTATTGTCTAGATGTTGAGCGTACATCGGAGCTGTGTTCCATTCGACATGGTCCCAACACAGTGTTCACTGCTCCTTATTCCCTGAGAATGGCATATCAGTTGAATTGGACTTCACTGACAAAAATCGCTTATTTGGAACGCCCTGCAAACGTCATCAAAGAAAGTCAATGACAGGGTCGCGCAGATTATGATATAACATAAAAATGTAAAAACTCTTTCAATGGCTCTGCTTCATCATTAGTTCTGACTGGTGACGTGGTTCGCAATTAAAAAGTTGGGTGATTTTCCCTCTCTACTTCCTGTGAAGTGATGTATCGATGTTCCCTTATTCCCTATGCCATTCGCAGTGCCCTTTGAACTGAACATGTTCACTCCCTTTAGATTGGAATCTCACTTAAGATGGCAGAATACCCTGTGAAGTCCACTTACGGTCGAATGGAACGCATGGTTGTACACTCATTATTGTGGTGCATTGTGGAATTGAATGAGTGCACTTGATAACTTCCACTATGGTTTCGGACACCACTACAAATGGCTGTCCCCGCAAATAGTGCCCTATTTAAGGGTATAGGGGGGCGATTTTGGACACAGCCCTTGATTAGCTGTATAGGTTTGTTTAATTGGGGTTGGAGCTAAACTCTGCAGGACACAGGATTGGACACCTGTAAGTTTCCAATGAAATGATTCTTCGTTCTATGAAACAATCACATTTTTAGCTCAAATCGTTCTCGTTTTGCCAGCTGTACCAGCGGTCGAATCGCCTCCAGCTGCCAGTTGTGTGATGGCTACTGCTATAACGGAGGCACCTGTCATCTGGACCCCGACACCAGCCTACCCTTCTGCCAGTAAGAATGACTAAGTGCCTCCTTTTGTCCACATTCCAATTCCCAGCTATTAGACCCACACGGCGCTTAGCCTTGAAAGCCTTACCATTCATTTAGAAAATTTCTACAGATCTGAGACTAAGTTTCCCATCAATAGTGCCCAAAATTACCTTGGTGGGGGGCTCTACACTGACACTTAGTTTGACAGACTTAAAAAGCACAAAGGAATAATAAGGCCAAGCTTTTATATGCCTAAAAGCCTAAATTTGGTTAAAAATCTAATTACAGCAAGCCTGAGAATGAATAATCAGAACTACCAAATATATTACTATTCAAAAGTTTGGGGTCGGTAAAAAGTTAATGTTTTTGATAGTAGGTCTCCTATGCTCACCAAGGCTGCATTAATTTGATCAGTAACAGAAATATTATGATATATTATTGCAATTTAATAATATATTTAATACATTTTAAAATGTAATTTATTCCTGTGATGGGAACATTTCTCTAGTCGTCAGTGTCACATGATCCTTCAGAAATCATTCTAATATGCTGATTTGGTGCTCAAAAAACATTTCATATTACTGTCAGCATTGAAAACAGTTGTGCTGCCTAGTATTTTTGTGGAAACTGTAATACATTTTTTCAGTATTCTTTGATGTATATAAAAGAGCAGGATTAATATAAAATAAAAGTCATAAATGAAACATTATAAATGTCTTAACTGCCACTTTTGATCAATTTAATCCTTTCTGAACAAAAATAATAATTTATTTTTTTATCTTACTTGCCCCAAATTTTTGAAATATGTATTATTTTTTTATTAAATTATCTGGACTATTAGATATATAGCTGAAACTGTTGAATGCATAAAGTCCCTTTGACTTGATTCGTGTCAGAGCTTCAGCACAAAGAGAGAGGGAACATTCGCACAAATCATATGAAAGGTCCTCTGTGTATGGGAAATCTCACTTTTTATTAAACAGTACTGTTTAATTATTAATGTAAAATCATGGCTTTTAAGCTGTCATCACTGGGCATAATTTGAGGAATTTGGGGGGGGGCTTTGCGTTGATAAAGATGAGGATGTCTACCCTGTGGACTTGTGTATATTGGGACGGCATCCCGAGAACAGCTGGAGTGCTTCTCTGTTTGGTTCGGTGGGCAGGAATGGATACATTTAGAAAGCCTGACAATTTGTTTTGTCGAGAATAAATTCGCTTTTCTATTGTGAGATCAGGAGCTGTTGAAGGCAGTGGCTGCTTGCAGAGCATCATGTGTTTAGGATGTTGATAATAGAGGTAGTAAAGGCCACAAAGCTTTCAGGTGTGACCAGTGAAAAATATTTGTCCCTCACACTTTTATTTGAAGAATTTCACTTTTGTGCTGCAAGTATTCAAGGAATAAAAAGTGTTTCAACACCTTGGTTTGCAGGGCTCCAAATGTACATTTTTTAATTTTTTTTTATTTTAAATTAAATTAAATTATTTGAATCAATTAAATTATTTGACATTTTGTAAATAACATTTTGAGTGAATTTTATTTATTTATTAATTTAGACTGTATAATCACAAGGTAAAAGCTGAATTTAGAAAATCTATTCTAATAATCTGATAACTTTAATTTATATAAATAATCAGATAATTTTTAGATATGCAACAATTCAGTGTTAAATGCATCTAGTGTATATGGTTACACTGAATATACACTGGAAACAGTGCAGCTCAATGCAAAACTTTATGCAAATTGAGTGACCAATGTCATGCACATATGCACTCATAATTTTAAACAATACTTTTTAATTGCTTTTTAATTTGGGCAGTTGTGGCCTAATGGTTAGAGAGTCGGACTTGTAACCCGAAGGTCACGGGGTCGAGTCTCAGCACTGGCGGGAAATGTAAGTGGAGGGAGTGAATGAACAGCGCTGTCTTCCACTCTAATTACCCACAACTGAGGTGCCCTTAAGCAAGGAACCTAACCCCCAATCACTCCCTGGGTGCCACAGCAAAAATGGCTGCCCACTGCTCCAGGTGTGTGTATATGTGCTACACTTCACATCACTTTCACTTTTAATTACAAATGCTAAAGTCCTGCTTTGAAGAATCTCACAGGTGATCATGAGGTCCTGTTGTCTTCATTTTCTAAAATTTTTTGCTATTGTGTGTATGTGTAAAGACCCCAATAAGTGGTTAACGTTAAATGTTAGTTAATTATTTCCCATACTACTTGATCCTATGCAAGATATTTACAGTTATCATTCTTTTTGTTCCCATCAGATTTTATTAACTGCAAACACAGATTGTGACAGAAGGCATGTATAACGGATGCTCTTTGAAGCATGGTGGTTTGCAAGCATTAAATTATCACCAGTTTTATTCAGTCTCCAAACTTAAACAGGTTGTAAATGGTTGTTTTGAAAATCAGCAAATGCTCTGTGCAGTTTATATGGCATTTGTGGCAATGACTGGCATAATCGAGAGAATGAAATCAATTTCTATGCAAATGATCTCTCTCTTTTTTTATTGTGAGGTCGCGATAATGTATTTCATTCACTGGCTCTGAGTCACAGGAAATGTATGGAATGATGGATCTGTATCTGCCAAGAAGTCATGATAGTTGACCTGAAATGAATATAATTTAAACGAATTCCTTATCAAAGCCTAGGAGTCATATATTTGGGAAGGCAAAGTTTTTTACTTCAAAGTTATTTACTCTCATGATGCTCAGACAACCTGACAAGAAGGAAACATAAAGCATGTTTCCAATTTTTAATTCCATATAAAATATCAAAAATAAAAGAGCATATAAAATATAAAAAATAAAAATCTTTTTTTAAAGGGGACCTATTATGCAAAATTCACTTTTGTATGGTGTTTGAACATAAATGTGTGTTGGCAGTGTGTGTACACAACCACCCTATAGTGATAAAAATCCAACCACTCCTTTTTTTTAAAATCCCCATTAATCATAAGCAGTGTCTCAGAACAAGCCGTTTCCAGATCCCTGGCAGTGTGACGTCACAAAAGCCACAGCTCACACTGACGTTTGAACATAGAACCGCCCTGAGCGCGTTCACAGCGAGTCCGCCATTGCTGCACTGACAAGAATGTCTCCCAAGCGTTTTAGGTGTTCTGTAGCTGAATGGATTAATCCACAGTTCTCTCCATTTACTCCCTAAATCTGAGCTGCTGAAAACGAGGTGGATTAACTTGGTTTTCCAGGAAAATGCTCCATCAGTTCTGCCGAAATTCGTTTATGTCTGATCATCATCACACCAAATTATTTCACACCAGACTGCTTAGTGAACGAATATCAATACAAAGGGACAATACAAAACAGAGACTGTGCTAAAAATATGCTACTCAATGATATATAAGTAAAAACTGTTCATGATCCAGAGTGATACTGGATATGGCAGTATTGAAGGTAAGAGCACTTTCTAACAGTTCATCGGAGTTGATTTACGGATATAAAATGTAGAGTTACCAGTTTATTAAGCACCATTCGACAGGCATTTCTTTATATATTTGTTTACTGTTTGTTACCAGTGTTTCTGTGTACTTCACTTTATATGTTGGTGATAATTCAAGGGAAAGAGAGAGAGTTTATGGATAATATTTAAATGCACACTTGCATTGTTTTATTAAGCTCTTACAGTGATTTTCTAGAGTGAAAACGGACGCTTCATCTTTTGTGTGAAGTACAATAAAGGTCATGAAACTCATCTGAATAGTTTTGGCCATCATTCGGACGGTTCAACAGGCTTGTACTAATATAGTGGGTAAAAACAAGGAGACAATATAAGTTATAATCGTAATTGAACTAAACTATACCTGTTCTATCTCCATGCACCATATATTCAGTTTCTGACATTATAGTTCATCCTGACTGAATCCTGACAGGGGAGAACGAGCTCTTGAAGCTCCACCCTCTTAGGCCGAGTGTAGCAGCTCATTTGCATTTAAAGGGCACACACTGAAACGGCGCGTTTTTGCTCAACCACTAAAAGTGGCAATTTTAACATGCTATAAAAAATTATCTGCGGGGTATTTTGAGCTAAAACTTCACATGACCACTCTGGGGACATCAGAGACTTATATTACATCTTGTAAAATGGGGCATAATAGGTCACCTTTAAAACATCGCCAAGTAAAACGCTGCATTTATATAGAACTGTCTCTTTACGACCACAACAAAGGGGACACTTTTCAGACGCGCATTCCTACTTCGCCTCAGCACCAGGCGCAAGTCAAACGAGCGCGGAAAAGATGGACTACAGGTGACGACAAGGGAGCTTCAGTTGAACAACAGTGAACTGCGGGTCAGATAAGATGTCAGGCTATGTCGGTAAAACTCAGAAAAATTAACATGACTGTCCAATCAGCCGTTATACTGTGCTCGTGGCGCGCACTCAAGAACTGCATGCGCAAATGCGCCGGCGCGCGCTGCATAATTACTTTATTATAGCTTAAATAAAGCGCAATAGAAACTACGAGCAATGACTGTCGTTGTTCTGTTGTAAGTTAAGTCACGAAATTACCAAACATGCGATTAAAGCTTCCTCAAAACTGTGCATGCATGTATGTATTTGTTGACATGGTTTTAAAGCTATTGTTATCCAATTTGTTGGCCTTGAAACATCTTAAAAATGTACATATGTACACCAGGGAAATCAAAATTTTCTCGGGGGAGCATGCACCCATACCCCCCTAGCAAACTACATTTTCTGACCTCGGTAATTATGAAACCCTGCGTACGGCCCGGCTTATATTCTACCTAATGAAATATGAGGTAAACGTGCATTTCTCCAAATGTGCGCACTTTGGGACTAAAAGTTTGTATGTGTATGCACTGTGATCAAAAATAAATGGGACCAAACGCGATTGAATGTAAAGGTTTTTGTCTAGTTATTCAATTAATAACTACCAATTGATTTTGCATTTCTATCAGAAATTAAGAATTATTAGTGTCATTGTAGATAGTGGTGCAAATATCTAAGCTATCTTAACACTTAATACTCAAGGTTAAATCAGAAGTTTTTGTAAAAATGTTTCTGTAACAGCTGCCAAAAATAGTATATAGCTCCACTGTGGTTTTTAACAAATTTTCAGTACCTGAAACCTGTAAAGCATTGTTAATTTTTATTTGTATCTTAGCTCTCATGTATTTATTTGTGCTGTGTCTTGTAGTTAGATTATTTGTTTTTATTTTCTTTATCTTAATTTGACAATTGTCCTATTTTTTACCAAATCCGTGACATTAAAACCGTGATACAAACCGAACCATGAGAAATCTGAATTGTTCCACCCCTAATATATAAATATATATATATATCTATATATTCATCGCTGTCCCCCCTAGATATCTGCGATTAACTCATCTGTCAACCTGAGACTGGCTCAGGCACAGGCTTTATCTCTCTATTGCTCATCGTTCACTGTTCCAGTGAAATCACAAAATAAATGCAACTGAATGTGATATATTGTACATACTCTGAAATACAGTTTGGATTGTTTAAAAAAAGAAAAGAAAAAATGCAACCTACAGCCTCATGGTCCGAAACTCCTAAATTCAATTCAGTTCAATTCAATTCAAGTTTATTTGTATAGTTTCAAAGCATATTTACAGAAAATGCTTGCTTCAGTGTTATAAAATCATTAGGGGTCAGGGGATTTTGAGTAATTTTACATTCAAGGAAATTTCTTCAATGAATATGAATTTGTTTGCCCTTCTCTGAAATATTTCAATGGCTAGATAATGCTCATTGTGAGAGCGTATGTAGAGGAAAAACTTCTAAAACATCAGTTTGTCTATTAAGAGTCTTTCAGACATATCCATCCAGCAATTTCTGTAAAATGATTTTTTTAAGAAAAACTAACCTTTTACAGTAAACAAAAGGAAAAATCATTGAAAAGTCATGGAAATTGATGGGTAAAAATTCTAGGAACGCTGAATTCTAGAAGCCCAGCAGTGAAATGCATATAAAACATGAATGATCCTGAAACTATAAGAAAGACATGACCAGACACTTGCTGCTACTGTACAGATCATGCACTTTTTTTCAGTTCTGCACACTTAGTTCACATCTTACTGTCCTCACCTCACTGCGATGTCTTGCAGCTGCACGGCAGGGTTCAAGAACCAGCGTTGCGATGAGCTGGCCAATCCCTGCGATTACTACTGTCAGAATGAAGGGATATGCACAATAACTGCCCTTAACAAACCTCGATGCAAGTAGGTCCAACTGTTCACCTGATATAGACATTTCATCTCCACCAGCTTCCATCCATCCAGTTGATTTACCCTGACCACTTCCCATGATCCTACCATCCTCAAGAACACACATCCCATTCTGTGCAGCTCTCCACCTTCAGGATTCTCTCTGTGTGCTTTTTGCCCGTTTTATTTTTCTAACATCCTGTACAGTGTCTGCTTAGGGAAGAATTAATATAGTCAGACAATTAAATTGTGACCACACTCAGTTTGTTATACAGTGTACAGTTTTAATGTGTAAGATCCAGTCTTCACCCTCATTTCATCCTCTGATAAACAAACATCTGTTTAATCATAAACATGACCCCCACTGGACTGCTTACATTTACAAATAAGATGATTCGTGATTTTCTTTCCGCTTTACTGCTCGCCATTTAATGAGTGTTTTTAGTTTGTTTGCACTGCACATTTGCCTACTCTTAAAATGATAGCCCCGAAAATGACAGCATATAAAGAGACTCTTATGCTCACCAAGGCTGCATTTGTTTAATAAAAAAATACAGTAAAAACAGCAACACTGTCCTAACCAGGCGCGTCGCGACAAGCGATAAAAGGTATCTTTTCCACGTTAATCAGAGTTTTTGTCCTAACCAGCCGCGACGGCGACACGAGAATATTCTATTTATGAAACAGCAACACAAAGTATGGCAATGATAATCTCAGGTACTGTTTATGTGCTTTATTTAATGTTAAAAGCGTCTAACGTGAGTTTGAATATCGTTCTGTGTTCTCAGCTTTTTAGCTGTAATGAAAACACTGGCTAATTCACCTCACATCTTGAAAATAAATAAATGGGCACAAGAACGTTCAAACTGTCAACTCAATGCGAACAAACAAGTGTATTCTGTGTCAATGACTGGTTTAGTCACTCCATATGTACTTTAAATAATGTTTAACTTGTGTAATATTTATGAATTTTACTATTTCATTGTGTCTGCTGTGCTCTTGCCGAGAGAGCCCGCCCACACTCTCTTCTGATTGGCTGTGGTTTTCGATTGATTTTATCGCTTCTCATTGTCGCGTCGCGTCTGGTGTGGACAGTCAAATTGCTCGTCGCTGGAATCTTATAGCATCGCGTCTGTTTAGGACACGGTGTAATATTGTGAAATATTATTACAATTTAAAAGAACCGAAATCATTCGAATATGCTGATTTGGTGCTCAAGAACAATTTCGTATTATTATCCATGTTGAAAATGCTTCATATTTTTGTGGAAACCAATGACTACCACCATTCAAAGGTGTGGGGTAAGTATGGTTTAAAAAAAAAAAAAGGAAATTAATACTTTTATTCAGCAAGAATGCATTCAAATAATCAAAAGTGACAGTAAAGACACTCATAATGTTGCAAAATTTCTATTTCAAATAAATACTTTTCTATTTATTAAAGAATCGTGAAAAAAAAATGTTCTGTGGTTTCCACAAAAATATTAAGCAGTAAAACATTGATAATAATAAGAGCAAATATTAATAATTGAGTATAAGAATAATAATTGAGCACCAAATCAGCATATTAGAATGGTTTCTGAAGGATCATGTGACACTGAAGTAATAGCTGCTGAAAATTCAGCTTTGCCATCACAAGAATAAATTAAATTTTTAAATCTATTCAAATAGAAAACAGTTATTTTATATTGTAATGATGTTTCAAAGTACTACTGTTTTTTACTGTATTCTTCATTAAATAAACGCAGCCTTTGGTGAGCATAAACAAACTTTTGACCAGTAGAGTATGTATAATGTTTATTGGTTTAGTTTAGTTTTAAGGCTTTCTATGAGTAAATGATAACAAATTGTACTTTTGGGTGAACTATTCCTTTAAGTAGGTTTTAGGCCATTGTCTGTTTAAATTCACTCTGCAATGCCCGAGTTTTATTTCAAAACTGTCAGCCGTTTCTTCTCTTTTCTGACTTGCCTTCTGTTTGTTTTGACTCTGTTGTTTTAAATCAGATGCTCAGCTAATTGGTCAGGGACGCAGTGCGAGAGGCCGGCCCCCAAGAGCAGCCGCTCCGATAACACAGCTGGAGGTGAGCGATGCAGAGAGCTTTCACGCTTTATAAAGAGCTCTCCTCTCCTAATTCAATAAGGATTCAGTCCTTGAATTATTAAAATGAAAAGAACTGTTATTTCATCAGTCAAACGACACATCTGAATATACATCTGAGCTTCTTGTTAAATATTGGTTCAATATCTTTTCAGCTGCAGTAGTGTTTATTTAATTTTGCTGTGATGGAGTATCTAATAATTTCCTGTTCCACCTGCATAGACACCTGGGGAAATAGGCTTAATAGTGGCTTTTTGTTTCTGGCTTTTTTCTTGTGTGAAACAGGAAGTATAGCTATCATTGTGCCACTGGTCCTGCTGGTTGTTCTGATTACTGCAGTGGTTACAGGTGTCTTCATCTGCAGAAGACGACAAAGGTACTTTTTGATTTGACAGCCCTCACTTCGTTTTTTGACTACATGTTCAAAAATACATAGTACATATAAACAATGTAGTCTTCAGCCATCTGCAGCTATTTCAAGTGCTACTCTGTCGCAGGGGGAAACGTGTACAACGGCAGCCCATAACTAATGGAGGCATTAATGTGGAGATAGGCAATCCGTCCTACAACATGTATGAGGTGGACCATGACAACCACGTAGATGCTGGAAGCCTTCTCAAACCAAATTTCACACTCGATCCCCACAAGGTTTGTGTTGGAATATTTTACACCCCTAACACAAGAAATCTCAGAGGTCGATGATGTATATTCATAAATAACAATGTGGTAGATCCAGAAAGAACATGTTTCTGTTCTCTCCTGTAAAATATCTGTTGAATAAATGGCAAGTGTAAATATGTAATATTAAACAGTTAGTTAACCCAAAAATGAAAATTATGAATTATGAATTTGAAGACCTTCGTTCATCTTCAAAACACAAATTAATATATTTTTGATCAAATCCAATGGCTCGTGAGGCCTGCATTGACAGCAAGTTAATTTACACTTTCAATGCCCAGAAAGGTACAAAAGATATGTTAAAAACTGTTCATGTGACTACAGTGGTTCAACCATAATGTTAAGAAACAACGAGAATACTTTTTGTGCGCCAAAAAACACAATAACGACTTTATTCAACAATATCTAGTGAAGGGTGATTTCAAAACACTGCTTCATGAAACTTCTAAGCTTTATGAATCTTTTGTTTCGAATCAGTGGCTCAAACAATCTCAAACTGCCAAACTCACATGATTTCAGTAAACGAGGCTTCGCTACGTCATAAGAGTTTCGAAATTTCAAAGGTTCACGTGACTTTGGCAGTTTGATACACGCACCGAACCACTGATTCGAAACAAAAGATTCGTAAAGCTTGCCCTAACCCTAACTCTGACATCTTTTTCTAAAAGCTCATGCCTTTTAAAAGCAATGCTAAAATGGTAGTAACAATACGCACTCGGTTTTTCTTGCTTCATACTCACCGTTTGTATCGTATTATGAAAATGTTTCTGTCTAAATAGCAGCGTTACATTGATGTTGTTTAGTGACAATGACGTTCTAAATGTCGACTGCATGCTGGGGCAACTGTGTGTGTTCCAGGGCTGGTGTGTAAAATCCAGTGACCCTTGCACGCTGAATATTCATTCTGTCCCTAAGGAAATAATACCTGGACAGGTGAACGCCTTGGGCTCCTTTGTCTCAATTATGTAGCGAATCACAGTCATTCTAAATGACATTTTTGCATGCATGTGGTGTGACGTGATAGTAAGTGCATGGCTTTATGGCTCAACTTCTGCTGTGTTTTTCATGTTTCTCGTTTTTAGTGGTTCATTTACGCGGGAGGTGAGGTTGATGGGGTTGTGAGTGAGGCTTATAATATATTTATCATCCTTTGCTGACATTAGCATGTCACCATAAGCATGATTGAATATGCTTTCAAAGCACCAAATCCAAATGATGCTACTGAAACCACTTTTTACTCCGGCTGCAGTGGAAGCAACTCCTTGAACCAACTTTAGTCCTGCACAACTTGTTTTAAATTTATTTCTTTTTTGTAGTATGTTTAACATGTTTTATTTAATGAATTATCATTCATTTTTTTATTATTCATATAAGTTTTTCTTTCAAATTAATTCTGGGAGTGTGAAAGTCAACTAAATGTCAATTTTCATCAATTATCTCTCCAAACAGCCAGTGAACTACTCCAATCCGATGTACGCGAAGATGTACCTCGATGGTCAGAACTGTCGCAAACCAGTCCTCAACATTGACGAAAGGAGAGAGCTACTCCCAAAGAAACTTGAGGGGACGATTCGAGAAACCGCCGCATAGCCTGACTACACTTTGTACTCTTTTTTTACTTAAATGTACAAAATGTATAAAACACAAGGAAAACAAAAAATTTTCTATTTCCTATCAGGTTCAGATATCTTGTTTATATTTGGTTTCTTGGCAACATCAGCATTGCGCCTTTATGTCTGTTGCGATATTTGGAGTCATACTTGTCCATCTATTTTTTTAACTGTTTTGTTGTACTGCACATGTGACACACAACTGCTCATTTGCACATTGTGGACAGTTAACGAAATTACATCAGCAAAATCTTTTTCTTTTAATTGGTGTTTATTTCTTCCTAAATTTTAAGTATGTTGCCTTGGGGCATCATGACAGCTTTTGCCTTTTTTCTTTCTAGTGTTTACTTCACGTTACACTGTGAAAGTTTTCATTTCCGTATAGTATTAACCTCATTTATCATATTTAATTATACTAGAAATGCCATATTTGTGCCATTTAAAGGGTTTTGTTATATTCATGTACGATTTTATTCTTTATATCCCTCCTACCGCTTTTTTCCACAACATAGGGCTACATAAGTCTACCACTTGACTTGAGTCAGTTCTTATTGAAGAAATTAGTTTATATCTATCCAGTGTTGTTTACTTTTGCTTCATGAAGTGATTTTTTTTTTTTTCATTTCCACCACCCAGAAAAATGCTGCAATTATGAACCATGTGTATGAAACCCAACCATGTGGCATGCTGGGATAGCTCAGCACTGAATTGAAATATTGACCAAGTGCCGTCCTCTCTACGGTTTGACAACATCTTTATGAAACTGATATCTGTTTGATGGTCATTAAACAATAAACTAGTAGTTGTGTGTAAGACATGCTACTTTTCTGCTACTTTGCCTGCTTAAAGCTACATTTGAGCTCAGCAATACAGCTACACCGGCTTCATCAAGCAAATTAAAGCGGACTTCATCACTGTTAGACAAAAGACCTAGGACAAGATATCACGTATAGGTCACGGATCGTTCTTGACATGTCATGGACGCCAGAGAGAATCAAAGTTACTGTTACATGGGAATTTTAGAGATTATGAATTAAATCACGTGACCAGTTACTTTCAGAAGGGAAGCTACTAAGATACAACAGATTTTATAATTTTGTATTTGATTTATATGTTGTTTGGCTGCTTGTATTTTGGAGAAAAATGTATTAAATGTAAGTACTTTTTATATAAAAAGCAAATCAATATAAAATAAAGACATTTTATTTCCATTTCAAACAGGATTCTGTTTAACTCTGTACTTCACTTCATTAAAATCTAGCTTTTGGTTTGAGTGACATATTGTGCTTCATACTTGGACAGGAGTGTCAGAAGCTGGAAACTCTCAGATGTGAAACGGGGGGGGGGGGTTCAAGTCACATTGTTGGTAGCAGTGAAGTCAGCAAGGATAAAATTCACTTTTGCTACTGTGAAGAAAAAAAAAAATGTTTAAACAATGCAAAGAATATAGTGAATACATGTACCAATGCAGTTTCTGGGTGGCCATTACAAAACCTTTCCATGCCTAATTTATTCCGACAAGCATGTGGCGTTGATGCTGTAAATAATTCCTAAATCTTTTTGTATAGGATTGTGCTTTAAGACAATAAGTCTTAAACTAGGGTGACATTATCGGGGTAAAATCCTTTAAATCCTTTTAATGAAGTAACAAAGCCAATTCCAAATGAAGGCACGATTCCATGCTGAGTGCAAATCTCCCACATTTCCTATTTCCCATGTGTGCATTTCTGGAATTAACAGAGATCATTCCTGATTATTTCCATGGGTTTAATGTACTTCCCTTGAATACATATGATCACATCTTTTGGTGGTTATAGTTTCTGTAACTCAGAAATATTCATAGGAAGATATGAAATTTTAAAAATGGCAGTATTGTTTGCTCTACTGACTACTCTGTGTATAACATTATTGAATATTACATAAAGGACTATACATGAAATTAAATCAGTTTTCAAAATGTCTTGGTCACCCTTTCCAGTATAGACAATTATTTTGTTGCTGCTTCTACATTTAATCTAAATCAATGGTGAGTCCTAAGAGTTGGTTTTCCACTAAATGTTGGAACATGGCTGTAGAAATTTGCTCTCGTTTAAACGCACATAGTGAAGTCAGAAACTAATGTTGGCCGATGGGGTCTGGCTGTTCTAATTCATCCCAAAGGTGTTTGTGAAGGCCAGTCAAGTTTGACTCAGTAAATCTTTACGGATATTGATTGATATGCTGAAGCAGAAAATGTCCTGTCTAAACTGTTGCTAGAGATATATGTTGAAGATTTTAAAAAACATCTTTATCATATCTTTGATGTGTATGCTTTGTCATTTTTGTATGGACTGTATTGAGTATAATACATCTCACATGGTATTTCATTTCATGACAAAATTATTAATTTCTTGATTTTCTAAGAATTGTTTCTTATGTTGTTAAACTTGATGAAAGAGAACTATGGTGTCATACTTTATCTCCTCGCTGTTATGATAAAAGCTTGCTAATGACGATATCAAATGAAGCCTGCCATCGATTTCTTAATGGAGCTGGCTGGTTTTATTCATAGGACAAAATTCGACATTGGTGTAATAAAAGTAAGCCGGAGTCCAAGTATTCATTATAGCAATCAATAATGGGAGGAAAAGACATGGTGACAATGAACAGAATTCTGCACACTGGCACACAGATTTATGTTTCTCATTTAACAACTCTGCTATATTCAGGTGGATCCATCAATTGTGCTTATCTGAAATAACTAAGACACAATTCATCTGGATAGAGGCGAAGTGGAAATAGATATTTCCGTTTTCATTGTCCTAGACAATGAAATAGGTAAATCACATGACAACTTCATGGATTGTTATTCTTGAGTTAAACTATACACAAGACAAGATTGACTTGCACTGCATGTGTGATGAAAATGTTTTAGAGATGGTGACTGAAATATGGTGTCTTTTGTTTAGTGGCACTAGTTAATATCTTTGTGACATGCATGCTTTTGCATGTATTATTCAGTTAACGTCTGAACGTTATCTTGGGAAATGAAGAGAAGGATCAGGAACATTCATAATAAGAGCATGTGTCTGCCGTATTATTCAGTTTTATCTTGCGTTCTTTATTTCATACTGATACAAATGACAGATATACAGCGTTTTAAGGACAGCAAGACATACTTCAGAAGAAAGATTTGACTTCTACTTTCAAGCCTTACATACATTTCACTCTACAGGACAGGTACTTCAAAGTTTTAAGGTTTCCATGTCCTTTTCATAAGTTTTTGACAGCAGGAACCTATGCCAAAGAGAATATTTCATTATAAGTCATGAATATGAGTCTGAATAATTGTAAAGTTTCCTCAAAAACAATGAAAAATGTCTAGCATTATGCCTGAGGTAAATGTATGCACTAATGTTCAAAAGTTTGAGCTTTTTATTGTTTTTGAAAGAAGTCTCTAATGCTCGCAAAGGCTGCATTTATTTAATCCAAAATAGTAATATTGTGAAATATATTATTACAATTTAATATAGCTGAATTTTTAGCAGCCATTTCAGTCTTCAGTGTCAAATGATCCTTCAGAAATCATTATAATATACATTATATATATATTCTAATATATATTCTTATTATTATCAACTGAAAACAGCTGCTAAATATCTTTTCGAGAACCGTGAAACTTTTTATTTTTTTCATGATTCTCTGATGAATAGAGAGTTCAAAAGAACAGCATTAAAACCCCGATATACTTCAAACTAAGTTCTTTTTCGTTCTTTGTTTAGGGGTAAAAAAAAAAAAAAAGTTCGAAATATGTGAGCTGCGATATACTGTAATCGAACATCTGCCGCCGCCCACACTGCTGAGAGCGACGGTTCGATGAATATGTAAATACGTGCTGTACACTTTCTTCTCAGTAACAAAATAAACAACAAAAATGAGAAAACAGCAAGCATTTTTTATATAAAGCATAAGAAAAGCATCTGATCATAACAATATTGTTATGTTAGCATGAGCTCTGCAAATTGGCACTCCAGTAAAGTCACATCACGTTCATTTATATAGCACTTTATTAAATAGAATGCTTAAAAGCAAGCAGCTTTACAGAATCAAACAGGAAAAACAGTGTCATTGCCTCATTTCATCAGTAGCACAACTTCATTTGGTACGATAAAGCGGCTATCCAGTCCGTTCATGTTTTTACCCGTGGAGCTCTTACCTCAATGAACTCAACAGATGAAATGAGTCAGAGAACAGTTCCCACGTGAAAGAAGGCGGAGTCTCAGCGCACACCTCCTATTACATTATCGTCATGGACCAATGGTAGTACAAAGGTGTTTTGCAGCTGGAGCGAACTTTTCCTGAGAGTTCGCTTTTGGCAAGCCGTTTCAAACTCACAAAACGAACTTCGTTTTGGCCTGATTTTGTTCGAAATGACGTCACCTCAGTTTGTTCTTCAATTTCGTTTGAAGTATATCGGGGCCTTTAGAATGTATTTTGTAACATTATAAATGTCTTTGCTGTCAATTTTGATTAATTTAATCCTTACTGAATAAAAGTTTTTCCTTTTTATGCTCACTATGTACAGTATAATGTTCCTTTCATAAAAGTCCTTCAAGGCCATTTTGACTGACAGTTGAGCAACTACTATCACAATACCTATTTTAGTTCATTTCAAAGCCACCTTTGGACACAACAAGGTCACTTTGTGATGTCTCACAGCTAATTGGGTCAAACCTTCGCTCATGGAGACTAAAAGGCTGACCTTCAATGTTGTCAGAACACTTTGGCTGAAATGAAAGTGTGCAAACAACAGCCACCACTTCAGTGTTTCACAGATTGTGTCTCTGTGGGAGACGGGTTATAAGGTGGCCCCATGTCTGAAAGGAACTGAAAGGTGCAGTTTGCCATAAGCTAAATGTAGCCCAACGCCATGCTAACACCAACCCTACAATCAAACATGATAGGAAACTGAAAAGTATATCAATAGCACTTACTGGCTAAACCACTCTAGCATTTAAAATGCAAAACACGATTGAGAGACGATGTCTGCATGTATTGACTGAATTTGCATCTGAATAGCGCTCGCTCCGTGGGCGTGGCCGCATTAGCGGATAATGAGCTGAATCACGGACTTCTGACATGGCTCTCTTCTCATACAGATTACATAAACACAGAAGGTTTGTTTTCGATTTGACTTACACGATTTAAAACCTGACATCTCAACGTTTCTTTTGACATAAGTGTAATTTTTTTGTCATTAGAATTCACTAAGTTACAGTTCATTTTCTGAGAACTATCAGATTGGACTTCGTTCAGAGGGAGACGAGAGATCACGCATCATGTTAGTTTTCTTTATTTTACAAAAAGCACAACATTTTGTTTTTACTCTGAGTGTACACAAATAAAAGAAGATATTCCACAGATTAAAATGGTGTATAACTCTTAATTGTATGTGCAACATTGACGGAGTATTTTGAGTCTCTTTCACACTGGTAAGAAAAAAACCGCGGTGGTATCGCCGGCGTGACCGTCAGACCCCAGAGTGTTAATGCACACATCAGATTTAAATGTATTTAGCTTTCATTGCTGTAAACATTATTTGGAGCTGCAAATTATTCTTTTTAACACAGCATGAGACACATATGACAGAACCATAGCTTATTGGCAGTAGTGGGAAGTGTTGTGATGATTCTATGCCACATAGTGTGCAAGTGAGAAAGGGACTTCCTGTAAGGAGCTGTGTCATCTCCCTCTCTCCAGGCAGTAAGATAAAACAGCAGGGGAGAAGATAGGCAAGACACAGTCAAACGTCTCTATTCTGAACATCAGCACTTCAAAGACTGATGTGACTTAAAATTCAGGACCAGCTTTACATGAAACCTCAATGTTTTTGTGACATTTTTAAGGATCTTTTTTGAGGTCTTTTTAGCCAAAATCTCACTCTGGTGCTGTCAGCAGCTTAGTGGTTCAAGTGAAAATTCTGTCATCTTATACTAACCCTTATGTCATTCAAAACCTGTGATTTTTTCCAAGACATACAATGGCCTTCTCTGAAGAAAAGACTGAAGTCATTAAACAAGCCACAAGTATAGACTGACACTTTAAATGTTATTTACTAAATCGTGCTTTACTTGTGCTCAATCTTTTTTTTTTAACACATAATGTTGCAAAACAGGCCCTTTAACTTCATTTTTCGACATGCAGGGTACTCCATTGTTTTCAGTTTTTTTGCCTCATGCATCAGATCAAGACACATTTAATTATTTGCATTTGTAAAAGTAGAAATGATTTTATAAATATTTATACTTTCATAGATATTTTGAAGCACCTAACCCCACCACTTCTCAACAATATAATACACATTACAGGCAAACTGTAATCACAGATATTTATTATTACAAAAAACTGATCAAAAACATAACTCGTGATGCATTTCAAGTTCTGAAGCCATGCAATATCTTTATATGAAGAACAGAGTGAGATCTGAAAATGATCCCGCTCCGTAAACAAACAGTCATATCAGAGACAAGTGGCCAGAGCCTGCAACCTTAGCCGAAAAAAGCATAATGCCTGCTAACGCTGCGGTAAGCAGGGGAGACGAGGCCGTTTTGTTTTGTTATGTTTTTTTGTTTTGTTTTTTGAATGGATGTCAATGGAGGAGAAGCTTCACAATGTTGAATAAACTGCTTTTGTGAGGAAATAGCTTATCATTTAATGAATTAACAGCCCATTGGCTAATCTTCAACATGTTTGCTTTTAAAGGATTAGTTCACTTTCAAATAAATTTTTCCTGATAATTTACTCACCCTCATGTCATCCTGTTCATGTCTTTCTTTCTTCAGTCGAAAAGAAATTAAGGTTTTTGATGAAAACATTCCAGGATTATTCTCCTTATAGTGGACTTAAATAGCCCCCAAACGGTTGAAGGTCAAACGACCTAGCGAAACGATCGGTCATTTTTGAAAAAAATTGTAAATGTGTATGCTTTATATAAACAAATGATCGCCTTCCAAGTGTTTCCGCCAAAACCGCACTTTCGTATTCTTCAAAAAGCTTACGCTGTGTGTCTTACGCCTTCCCTATTCTACTTACGGAACGAACGCAGCGCCAGTTCTATTTTTTCTGTAAGTAGAATAGGGAAGATGTAGGAAGTACAGCGTAAGCTTTTTGAAGAATACGAATCTATATCTGCGGATCTATGAATATGATAATTAGCCCCGCCTCCACTCGCTCGCGCCAGCTCAGAGATCCACTCAGTCAACTTACTGAGGTAAACGCTGCACGATGGTATCACTTTTTACAACATCGGACACATAACAGTAATTGATATGATTAGCCTTTTGCTTGACTACGTTAACAAACAGCTAATAATGTGTTGCTAATGTTACACAAACCATTTTCCTCTTCGCCGTCTCTGAGTCAGACAGCTGCCTTCTAAAAATCAATATCCTTCAAAACACTTTAAACACCTCAAAACATCAGTGGAGAAAAGCTGAGTTCATCATAAAATCATAAAATACATCATACACCTGCTATATTTCTAAATCTACCCCATTTTTCATATCAACTGAAAAATATATCCTGGCTTCTCTCGAGACGCCCCTGCTTCAGAGTGATTATAGTTAATGATATGCTAAAGCCCGCCGGCACACTGATGTGATTGTTTACAAGGTAGTTTGTGACATCAGAAACACCAGCGATTTCAAACCGCGTTTTTGAGACCGTCTTTAAATCACAACAGTTTTAAATAGGAAACACTCAGCAATGGTGTTGACTTATGAATTTGCACATGGTTTGTCTTAAATCATAATAAAACACCATATAGACATCTAAACAACATTAAAAACTTGATTTTCACCACAGGGGGACTTTAAACATTAATTTTGGATTGATATGTGTGTTTTATAAAAGAAGTTTTCCACATTTTCCAAATTAACAGACATTATTTTAGTCCATCCAAGAATTACATCAGTTTATTCATAATTTCATAATTGCCATTCCTTTTAATATGTGTGGTTTTGATTTGGGGAAGGCATTGCCTATAAAAAAAAAAAAAAGTTATGCTAGCATTTCTCAAAATAAGCTGTGTCTTCAAGAACCCTTAGGAGATTTATTTCAAATAGTGTAAAACTATTGAACCACACTTCATTCTAAAACAGATCTTTGTAACACTCCCTGGAAATTGATGCACAGGTTATTTTCTCTGCCACTGATGCCTGCAGACAGAATAGAATGAAACATTTCACCTTCCTTTGTATCAATAAATATAACAAGACCTTTTCACAACTGACAGTCATTTCCTCTTCTATTTCCAAAGGAGGTTTAGACTAAACTCCATACACGCACACATCATCTCTCCATCAACAGTATGATCAGCACAAGGATAGGGTTTGTTGTATCCTTAGCCTTTTCTAAACAACTATTTCCAGCTATGGAAAAAATAATAATAATAAAGTTTTCATAGTTTTATTACTGTTCAGAACGATCATTTAATTTTCTTGTCATATATATGGTACAAATTAAATAATGGGTTAATAAAATCCTATTCTTAAACATCGATAGCTGAAGCTTAATTGACCTGCCACTTTCCATAATGTCATTAATATCAAACTACATTACTGGCAAGAGAAAAAAGAAGAAAAAAAACAACTCTTAATTTGTTTGTTCTTCAATGCTAACAGCTTACTGGAATAATTGCTTGTAAAACACAACTGATAAATATTTTAATGTGCCATTGTTTTAATTTAATTTATTAATATTTACATTAATAATAAACTTTACTCATTCAGTAAAAGAGTGCTCAGTTGCTTATTGAAAATTGTTGTAATATTGCTGTGGTATCCATTACTGACAACCCTAATCTAACACCCATTTGAGTCTTCCAATATAACATTGCATGCTCAGATATCAGAATTACAATCCTCCCTTTCTGAGTTAAATTGGATTTAAAATTGAGTTTTATTTTCCATTTCTTTCTTTCACTTATACATTAAGACAGCAGTGACTTTAAGAGGAACCATCATTAATCTTAGGGAATAGTGGACACACTGTATGTGCCTGTGTCACTGATTAGCACACTCATCTGTCTTTTTCCTGTCTGTGGCTTCACCTCCCACTGAATTTGATGGATCTTCCTCTTCCCCAGCAGTCCGGTGGAGCAAGTAGTCAGCGTGAGGCCCAGATGGGAGAGGTGGAAACAGTCACCTTAGACACAACGGTAGTCTTCTTTCAAAGAAATCTTTAAAAGCAGACTGAGGCCTTTACTTTGAACACTTGAAGAGATGGGCATTCTGACTGAAATGTCTGTATTACTCCTAGAAAAAGGAAATGGAGCGAAAAATTATCTTGAAGCCTCATTAAAATAAATCTGTTTATATTTGCATTGCATTGCAAAGTCGAAGCTAGCACAGCATCATTTCAGTAATTATATTTCACAAATGTGTGATTTATTTGCCAATATGACAATTAGCAAATATCATTCACTTGAATCTTCAGAACAGTTTCAAACAATCACTATTTGCTCAAAGGACAGAAGACAAATCTGAAAATGAATTATTTCCAGGGAAACATGCAGAAAAAAATCATAATTTATTCATGACAGATGACAATGAACCCAAACAGCCACATGAATAATTGTAGAGCAATTCACGAATATCTTGAATTACAAGCAAAAACCTTCACTAATGACAAATTACAGCTTGCCAGCAAACAGAAAAGCTGTCATTATCCAGCTCACAGAAAAAGAGAAAAGAAGGAAGAAAACATGAAAGGGAGGTAGATTCAAAGGAATCCTGCTGGTTTCCAAGTTCAAGCTGAGGATGAGTGATTTGAGCTCCCATCAGCAGAGACCTGAGCACACTGAGGGAAAATGCTAACCGTGTAGAACAGCAGCTTTCCCTGCACAACTGACTCAACTCATCCTTGTCAAGGTGAAATGGCTGTTTCCAGGTGAAAAAAGAAGAGAAAGAAAGAAAAAGCCTGGAGGGGGCTCAGACTGCTATTCTCCTCTGACAATGAACGAATGTTCTTCGTCAAGCTAATGGGACACCAACGTGGGTTTAGAAGAGAGCAATTAGACCCTGTTAAAATGATCAAACAAACAGAGTGAACACCGAAGGTGCTGTTTTGATTAGACCAAAGAAAAATATGACACTTTTTGTTTAAACCAGCTACAATAACATTATATTATATACATTTATATGTATGCATAGTAACCAGTGTTGGGTGTAATGCATTGCTAAGTAATTAATTACTATAATTTAATTACTTTCCCTTTGAAAAAGTAAAGTAAGGGATTACTCCTAATTTTTCTGTAATTTAATTATAGTATACTTCTGATTTAATTGCATAAAAGGGTTAGTTCACCCAAAAATGAAATTTGTATCATTGCTCACCCTCATGTCGTTCCACACCCATAAAACCTTCGTTCATCTTCAGAACACAAATTAAGATATTTTTGATGAAATCCGAGAGGTTTTTTTATCTCCCATAGAAAGCAATGAAATTACCACATTCAAGGTCCAGATAAGTAGTAAAGACATTGTTATTAAAAATTCATCAAATAAAA
The DNA here is from genome assembly GCA_003731715.1 of Anabarilius grahami. Classification (NCBI taxonomy): domain Eukaryota; kingdom Metazoa; phylum Chordata; class Actinopteri; order Cypriniformes; family Xenocyprididae; genus Anabarilius; species Anabarilius grahami. Next base: position 359,582 of record RJVU01050883.1, on the reverse strand, counting down.
ATTGTTGAATAAAGTTATTAATTTTGTTTTGTTTTAGCGCACAAAAAGTATTCTCGTCTCTTCAACATTAAGGTTGAACCACTGCAGTCACGTTGACTACATATTTTAACAATGTCTTTACTACTTCTCTGGACCTTGAATGTGATCATTTCATTGCTTTCTATGGGAGATAAAAAAAAAACTCCTAAATTTAATCAAAAATATCTTAATTTGTGTTGTCTTGCGGGTTTGGAACAACAAGAGGGTGAGTAATTCATGACAGAAATTTTTGGATGAACTAACCCTTTAAATAATGACTATAGTACAATTCTATATATAACAGTAGTGGATTAACATCAAAATTGAATGTCTAATATTAAAATGTATGTTTTTAATGTAACCGTCTCTCTTTAAATATGTGCCTATCTTTGTATTATTCAACTGGTTGAGGTTGATTGTGGGAATTAGAAAGTAATTAGTAATAAGTAATGCAATATTTTTTAGACAGAGTAATTAGCACAGTAATCTCTTTGAAGATGTAATTAGTAGCTATTAATGAATTACTTTTTTAGAGTAACTTACCCAAAACTAATAACCATTTACAGTAGTGGCCAAAAGTGATGTCCGGTCTAGGAAAATTGACATCTTCACCATTTATTCAAATTTTTATAGTAGTAGTTAATTTTTGTATTTGTGTTAATGCAAAGAAATATGCTNATCTCTTTACATTGTTGAAGATGTAATTAGTAGCTATTAATGAATTACTTTTTTAGAGTAACTTACCCAAAACTAATAACCATTTACAGTAGTGGCCAAAAGTGATGTCCGGTCTAGGAAAATTGACATCTTCACCATTTATTCAAATTTTTATATAGTAGTAGTTAATTTTTGTATTTGTGTTAATGCAAAGAAATATGCTAAATTGTGCGGACATGTCATAAAAAAGAAATTATGAACACATGCAAAAACATTAGAGAACCACTTAAATATTAATAACCGATTATATTGTAGTCAATGAATCCTGTGAGCTTTTATTTTTTATTTTCCAAAAATGGGTTGTATATATATATGTAAAAAATCATATATTAAATGATATAATTATACATTTATTTTTATTATAATTTTACTTTTAATTTAAGGAAATGTGCATTGGCACATTGCCATTTACAAAAGATTTTATATTTTTGTGCCTCATATTGGATGACAACCTTAACATAACAGTAAAAGCCAAACTGTTTTACACTACACATGTGACCAGTTGTGTCTTGGGTGATACCATGTTTATTCAACAGCAGCTAGTATGGGATTCACACTCAGTTAACAGATCGCTTCCATCTGACAGACTGCAGCTGGAGGGGCATCATCTCTTCACACTCCAGCGGCCTGACTCACAACAACATGCAAATAATATGCTTGTGTAATCAGCGCTTCATGTCATTTGTTTCCTCACCTGTTACAAATAATACCGTACTGTGAGCTCTGCTCTACAATCTGAGAGATGCTATGGACTCAGACCATCTGTTACTGATCACATCGCTTCCAAGAGGATTTTTTCACAGGTTCATAAAGGTGCTGTAAACAGCTACACATATTTTGACTGGTGATGATAGCTGTGTGTAAACATGCCCGTTTCTTTACATGTCTGATATGTACGCTGTACTGTCCTAGTACATCAGCGTTTGATGATGTAGGACGGTACACTTTCTCACCCTTTCTTTCCCTGTTCAGAACAAACCAGCTGCAGAGTATTCATGCTGTACAAACATGGATGAATTAACAGGATTAATGTTTTAATGACAGGTTCTTTGAAGGAGGATTTTTTTATTATTGTACACAAAGGAGGCTTTTAGTTACAAGGGTGGGTAACACAGTCATTTGTGGAAAATGTATTTCCATTGTAGGAATTACATTAGGCAGTGAGTGGGGTAAGATGTGTCAACACTGTAGGCTATATTCTGGATATAATGGATCATTTCCACCGATCGGTACGGTTCAGTTCAGTACAGTACAGTACGATTCGGGACAGTAAACCCTGATCCGGCTTGCGTTTCCACCGCCAACAGTACCCTTACTTGATAAGCGTGGTGTATGCCGGAAAGTAGCGATCAACATCATTCTCGCTTGAAGAAGAAAGTGACAGTAAACAACAATGGAGGACATACAGCAGCTTTGTTTGAGCAAAGACTGCAGGCTGCAAGGAAAAACAGCCGAAAAATACACATTGTGTTGCAACAGTATTGTGTTGTCATTCCATGCGATTCTCTGTCAACCAATCAACGTTCTGCAGTGAGTGTAGCTCCACCCTTTTGGTACCGGTACTATTGGTACTATTGTGCTAGGTACCCCAATTGAAGGGTCCCAAAAAGTGGTATGGTACGGTTCGGAATTAGGGTACCATTCACAACTTCTGAGAATTTAAACTGCAAAAATTGCGTACCGTACTGTATTGAACTGTACCGCTTGGTGGAAATGAGCCATTACACATTTTTCAGGCAGGTTTAAGGAAACCTGCAAAAATGCAAATAATATGCTGCAAAATAAGATAGAATGGGCACGACCGACTGCCACATAAACGTAAAGGAAACAACAATTTAAATGTGCATGGTCCTCTCTCGTCTTCCACTGTCGTTCTTCCTCCTTATATCCTTCCAGATCTCCTCAGTGAGACTCGAGACCGGTGTGACTCACAGTTGTCAATAATTAGCCATCACTCCACTGGCCCCACCCTGCTCGTCACAGTGGTTTTCATAGTGATGACATAGAACAATCATTTTGGCTTCCCAAAAGAACCATTCAGCGAACAGTTCTTAAAGGATTAGTTCACTTTAAAATGAAAGTTATCTCAAGATTTACTCACCCTCAAGCCATCCTAGGTGTATTTGACGTTCTTCTTTCTGATGAACACAGTCGGAGTTATATTGATAAATATCCTGATGCATCCAAGCTTTATAATGGCAGTGAACGGGATCAACGAGTATAAAGCTCAAGAAAGTGCATCCATCCATCATATACGTACTCCACACGGCTCTAGGGGGGTTAATAAAGGCCTTCTGAAGTGAAGCGATGCATTTGTGTAAGAAAAATATCCATATTTAACAAGTTATAATGTAAAATATCTATCTTCCGCCAGACCACCTTCCATATTTAACTTACGAAAAAAGCGTAACTGATGTCGTGTAGGTTAGTGTAAGCATTTTGAATTGCAAGAGGCATTACACTTTCTTTGTAAGTTGAATATGGAAGACAGAGAACGTAGCTTAAGCGTTTTGAACTGCGAGAGGTGTTACACTTTCTTCGTAAGTTAAACACAGAAGGCGGAAGTCTGGCGGAAGCTAGATATTTTATTTTATAAATATGGATATATTTCTTACACAAACGCATTGCTTTGCTTCAGAAGGCCACAATTTAATATGGATTCGAGAGGGTCGATTTCATCTTTGGAGAGTGTAAGTGGATATAAATCATTTAAATATGTTTTGTTGAACATAGTTTTGTGGTTTTACTGCAAATAGCAAAAGCTGGTTTAATCTAATCATGGCAAGATGTCACATTAAGCAGACATTATTGCCACCACATGTTAAAGTATATCAGGTTCTCTAGTCTAGGTATTTACTCTAATCATTACCTTTTCACCAAGATATGACATTTGGCTCTGAGGCAGATAGCAATGCAATTACACAGAATGTAAAATACACAAAGTATTTCAATAAGCGCTGCTAATCTCCAAGGCTGCACATCTGAGCACTGCAGTACTCAGTACATCCATCTATTTTATACACGTAGAGAGATTCAAGTCTGAGCTCCCAGCACATGTACCTATTATCTGTGTCACAATCAGGCCTGGTGCTCTGGGAGAAACACTTCTGTCAAGAGCCTGAGAGAGAAAATCAGCTAACATCCATAATTACCTTGCCCATTTGGCTGTTGACAATTGAACTTCTTTAATCAAAACACAGCAGGCTCAGACTCTGCTCATCAGCAATAACAAGCTGGCCGAATGCTGAGGTTCCCCCAGCGGACTCACTGTATCCATCTTACTGTTTGTGTACTATTCAGCAGTGAAGTGTTGCAGTCTTTGATTTACTGTCACTGCCAAAGGTGTTGGTTGTAAGTGATAGCAAGATTGCACACATGGATTAATAGCCCATGTTTGCTGTCTTTTACAGCCAGCACTTTAGTTGGCAAGTAGAACATTCCCACAAGAAAAATGTGGGGGAAAATTCAATATTGATTTAGAAGTAATGCAGGGGACATCAGGGCTATAGTTGACACAAGGACTACATCTATAAGAAAATATTTTGAGTCAAAAGTACAATTGCACAAATGCTTGTTTTCTCTATCGTGATTTTTGTATGTTGGTTTCAATCAGCTATTTGGTTTGCTAAATTGACATGACAATGACATGACCTTCTGGACTGTTTCAACCACATCAGTTAACGTGCATATATCAGGCCCCATTCCCACAATGGGATGGGGATGCTGTAGCTTCAGTAGGCTGTTGGGACTAAACACTTGGATAGCTTCCACATCCGCTGCTCGAGGCATGCACTTCACGGACATCTTCAACTTGATTTGGGAGCGAAGATCTCTTTTCACTGTGAACAGGTTTTATCCAAACATCTCTGGGACTTTAATGTTCATTTCCAACCTTCTCTACAGCATCTCTCATCCACCTTTGACAGCTTTCATCAACAACATCAACAGCAGCAGCTACAGGATGGTCTGCACCACCAACATTAAGCAGCTGACCCCACTGTCACGCCTCCGCCTACACTAAGAAATATGGCTGAAGAAATTAATGATATGCATGGGCTTCTAAACAATCTCAGCAATTAGCGCACCCCAGGATCTTCTCCCTCTCCTATCACGCTTACAGGGGTCCCTGACAGTAAGTGTGTCTGACATGTAGGTAACCATGCTACTTTTCAGAATATTCCAGTCATTTGCAATACTAGGTGGCATGGTCATAAAAAAAACAAAAGAGGTTATTAAATAGAAGTAATCTAATCTGAGTGCATTGTACAAAGAATCATGTCACAGCACAACCTCTTAAAGGTGCACTGTGTAAGATTTTCTGTCCGCTAGAGGTCGCTAGAGGCCTATTCAAAACAAAGGCGTAGCTTGATGACGGCAAGTTTGAGCGCGGAATCTTGGGACATGTGGTCTTCACCTCAACGGCTGGTGGAAAAGAATTGGGATAGGACTCGGGAAGAAATCATGTTCATGGATGCGATTATTAACGTTACTGTAGTATGAAGCAGAGCAGGACCGAGTGTTGTGGGAGCTGAACGAGGCTGCTGGAGCGATTGTGCAACACACGCCTCACGAGCAGCGGAACTTTTATTATACCACAGTCGCTGGCGCCGCTTCCGTTTTTCCGGTCATGAGTATGAGGTAACGCAGCTCTGTTTATTATATTAGATACATTTGAGTGTGTTGGAAATGTTATAACATTACTCTGTGCGTTCTCTCGGTGGCTGCTGTGAGACATTGTTGCACACTGCAGTAAGATAGATCGATATTAGAATATCATATTATGGCTTGTGTTGATAAATGGCATGCAATTAATTTTAAAACGTATTGTATGATGGAGAAAATGCTGTATTACTGTTACTAAAAATAAAGCTGCATCTGATTATGCTATGTTAGCTACTTCACAAAATACTAGTTTTCTCTGAGGCATGGTAAATCTAAAAATTTGATTTAAACAATAAGACTAAATGTGTTGAGCTATACAACAATAATTAGTTATGTCTATAAATATATCAAAACAGTTGTTCCCTTGCCTATTAAAACATGTAAATATTAAAGCATCTTTGGTGTTTCCATGGTTTCTACAAAATAAAACCGGAAACCGAGGGTAACGTGGGTATGATGCAATTGACAGGCGACTCCTCACACGTCCCGGAGCCTTGGTTCAAATTGCGCTTTTCTCACGATTTACAAATATTTGGAAATATTTGGGATATTGTAAGTACTCAAGTGAACAAAATATATAACATATGCTAGTGGTTTTTGGATATTTTACTGCAAAATTCTTACATATTGCACCTTTAAAGGTTTAGTTCACTTCAGAACTAAAATATTCTGATAATTTAATAACCCCCATGTCATCCAAGATGTTTATTTCTTTCTTCAGTCGAAAAAAATTTAAGGTTTTTGAGGAAAACATTCCACATAGTGGACTTCGCTGGGGTACAATAGGTTTAAGGTCCAAATTGCAGTTTCAATGCAGCTTTAAATGGCTCTAGACAAGGAAAAAGGGTCTTGTCTAGTAAAACGATCGGTCATTTAAATAAAAAAAAAAAAAGGAAAATTTACATTCTTTTTAACCACAAATGCTCATCTTGCACTAGCTCTGCTATGCGCCACGCAAGGTGATCCGTGACAAGTGTTTACCACGAGCATTTGTGGTTAAAAAGTATATAAATTTTATTTTTTTTAGAAAATAAAAGGTTTTAGAAATATAAGGTCTCCAACTACCCATCTATTCCTTTGCAATGTTATCTGTCCTCCTTCTCAGCTGTCAGCCCACTTACACAGGTCATATCACATCTGAATCCCTCTAGCTGCTCTCTCGACCCATCACCCACTTAATATCTCAAAACAATTATGAACTGCTTATTTCCAGACATCCTGAATATTGTTAATCGACCCTATGGCAGGAGATTTTCCCCAAAAATTTAAAAACTGCAATTGTTAGACCCTTGCTGAAGAAAAGTAATCTTGATTCTTCTGTGATCAGTAATTACAAACCAATATCTAATCTTCCATTTCTTCACTCTAAAAAATGCTGGGTTAAAAAAACCCAAGCTGGGTAAAATATGGACAAACCCAGCAGGTTGGGTTAAAAGGCACCTATTATGCCCTCTTTCACATGATGTAATATAAGTCTCTGGTCTGGTCAAGTTTCAGCTTAAAATACCCCACAAATTTGCCCCTATTTGGGGGTGAGCAAAAACACGCCTTTTACTATATTACTATATTGCTGGCTAAAAAAATTAATCCAAAATTGGTTGAAAAAAATGGCTGGGTGAAAACAACCCAATCCCTGGTTTTGTCCATATTTAACCCAGCAGTTTTTAGAGTGTTGGTAAAATAAGTGCTGCTTTTGGCACTGTTCATCATGAGATTATACTCGACCGACTACAGAACTGGGTCGATCTATCAGGTCCTCTCTTAGACTGGTTCAGGTCAGGAATCATGTTTGACAGTGACCTCAGTTTTAAAATCATAAGGTGATGATTTGCTGTTAAAAAACACCTCAGAAACATTTCCAAAGTATGTGATATTCTCTCCCCTTCTGACAATGAGAAACTTGTTCATGCATTTATTACATCTAGATTTGTCTATTGCAATAGTGTTTTTGCTGGGTTACCAAAGAGCTCTATTAAACACTTAAGAGTCCAGAATGCAGCTGCACTAACTCGCTCTAAAATGAGAAATCACATTACTCCAACACTCTTTCAACACCCTTCACTGGCTGTCTGTGTCATTCAGAATTGAAGATCCTCTTATTAGTGTTTAAATGTCTTCATAGTACTGCCCCAATTTCTGTCAGGATCACTATACTCAAAGATGATTGACAATTAGCATACAGTTTGGATTGGCGGTATGGTTCTGTTCAAGAACTCCAGCCAGGGCTGTCTGGTGGAAGAGTTTGAGAGAATAGGGGAATGATGATGAGGATGCACACTCAGAAAATACACCCATGTAAGAATAGGTGTATAGCTCCTTCACTCCAGTAGGGGTGAAAAGACATCAGAGTTGGTGTATTATTGGTTACTTCATAAGACACTAGGAAGCCAGGGATTGCTGCTAGTGTAAATCACTAACTGAGGCTCTCAGACTCTTCCATGCGGATATGGGGTGTCCCAAAATGTAGTATTATGTGTGTTTAGTTAGGGCTGTCTGGTGGAAGAGTTTGAGAGAATAGGGGAGTGATGATAAGGATGTGCACTCAGACGTGTGAAAAGACAACAGAGTCGCTGCGGTGGACTGGTGTAAAATACACCAGTGCAAGAATAAGTGTATAGCTCCTTCACTCCAGTAGGGGTGAAAAGACGCTGGAGATGTGTATTTTGGGTTACTTCACTCCATTAGGGGAGGAAAGACACTGGAATCCATCACAGGCAGACAGCGTGTATGGGCTGCTTCACTCCATTAGGGGTGGAAAGACACGCCAGGGGTTGCTAGTAGCGTAAAGCACAAACCGAGGCTCTCAAACTCTTCCATGCATTCTATTTTAGTTATTAGTTAAATAAGGCGTATGCTTTTCTTTTCTGTGTGCACATGCATATTTTATCTTATCTCTATGTATGTTTCTTTTTTTCTGTGAATTTCTTTTCTATAAAGCACTTTGTAAAGACGGATTTTAAAAGGTGCTACATAAATAAAGGTTTACTTACTAATTAAATCCAGTCTCCCCATCACAGGATTATATATAATGTTGCTTATTGGGTTTTGAAGCTACAACCCTAGAACTGACTTTGAAATTAATTGTATATCAAGCAACATCCACTAATGTTAATCTCAGGGATCAAATATAAATCTATATTTACAAACTACCAACCAAATTCAACCCAGCTTTCAATGCACTTTTAAATCAGTATCAAATGCAAATTTTTGTCCTCCATGTTTTAGGTTTCAATGTCAGCACATTATTTATGCCTTTCATATTGTGCTTCTATTATAAACAGTGAAGTGATCTTCTAACCTTCTAAAGCTAGTTTTATGTGCTTTTTATCCTTCATTTGTCTGTTTTTGAGGCAATGTTTTACATCCTAGACCCTCTCATGTTCACTGCCATCAAGGAGCTAATATTTATGCATAGCTGAGAGTACGACTTGAAATGCAGGGTGAAAGCACAGTAATTATCTTCCAGGGCAATCAGACACTCTTATCTCCAACGATATGTGGGCTGTTATCTCTTGTGTTGTTATCTATAGGACATTTTAGTGGTCTTCAGTGTATATTTTCAGACAAAAATCATCAATCCTCATTAGAGGAAATGACCTACAATCAGAGCTTTTGTCCTTGGAACAGTTTGTTTGTGCCACTTAGAAAAATAAACATATGTCTGGTGATGATAACTAAATAAAAACATACACAATCTTTGGAAGAAAACAAGGGAACAAACAAAGAACAACAACAAGAGTACCAGAGTTTTCAGATCTAGTCTTCCCAAGTAATTCCCAAGTGGTTATGCTTTCTATAGGCCTACACAATATCCTTGGCCATGAAATAATATCATTTTAATTTATTTTCCACAAACATTTTAAATCAGAAACGTGCAAGACATACAGTCATGTTCTAAATCAGGTTTATGTGTATGAAAATGCAAATTAATGAGCTTTTATAAGAAAGCACTTATGCTATTTCCTTATTTCTCCTAGAATGCTTATCTTGTGGGAATGTATAAAATCATGACAACTCTCTGAAGATTTTTTAGCATTGTAATGGATATGACAATGTTAATGTATTTTGTTTTGGTAGAATAGATCTGCTACGCTGCTGCTGCGGAGCAAGTACAAGAACTACTGCCAATACATATACGCCGATACGCTGCTGCACAAATAGCATATCTCAATAATCCATAGCAGATCTATACAGGTGTAGCTGGGGAAGGTGGAGGGTTTTAGAGGAACTCTGAAGCAAGCTGCAAACTGCTATAGTGAATGTAACCATTCATTTAAATGTGTGAGCAGCAAGCTCATTGGCTGCAGAAGTAGACCAATTAGAAGACCAATCAGCTTGTACCAAGTAGTTAATGCTGTAATTATCATCAGCTTGTGCCATCTAGAGTTTCATGACTGAACTAATATATATATATTTTTGCAGTGTCATAATATCATTCTTTAAGCCAAAAAACATAAAAAAGATAACAAAAACTTCAGTTCCAACAAGTACTTGTCAAGCTGTCAACTAATATAACATGTTTGCTGTTTATTTTATAGTATACAGTACACAGAACAAAAAGAAGAACGGTAAAAACACAAAGGTTTTGAAATGAATCTACTGCACTGACCAAACTTTTATTTATTTATTTGAAAACACAGAGTTGAGAATTTGCATATGTTATGCCTTCAAAATGCTAATGGGTGTTAATGGCATGGGAAGTGTTTATGTGCCAATACAGGTGCTTTTTTCAGACAACACAGAGATTCTGATTGAGTTTTATAGGGTAAAATTATCATCACATAGCAGGGTTGGTTGTGCACTCATATTCTACAATTATTGAGTTTAGTTGCTGCTTCCACAGTATGATTACCTTCATTTTCTGGGCCGTAATTCCAGTTCTGTACTTAATGTTGAAAAGCAACAGTATGTCTATAATCATATACATAATTACGCCACATAACAAGCATCAATTTTCCTATTCTTTTGTTTGGTCTTAAATGAACAAGACTCCAATTTATCAAAAATATACTGTACACCACGTGTATATATATACAGTGCAAATTGCATTTTAAATCTGTGATAATACATTAATTAAATCAAATATAGATTTTAAGTTGGTTTCCAGGACACTATATTGATGTAAAGTTTAAACAGATTATAAAGCGTCCGGATGTTTACAGCAAATCTGACATGTTAGAAAACAGTCAATTAAATTAAGATAAAAATGTTTTATCCTAGATATGGAAATCACTTTTCCAAAAGTGAAATAACAGCTCTAACACTGCAGTGAAACAGTGTTACACTTATTGAACTGAATCCCACAATCAATAGCGGTGTCTTTTGAGTGAATTAAAGTAATTAGATTGAAGAATTAGTGCATCAGCACAAAGCTCTGGTTGTCTCCTGCACATTAGGGGCAAGACCTACTTTTTCATGTCTAATACTCATTAGATTACAAAGAAAAAGAACAACACAAGTCAAATCCTTTTCTTTTAGTTTCTGCATTGTTTTCTTCAACTGGATTGGTTGAGTGTGTTTTATGAGTGAGTGAGAGAGGCAAAAGAACCAATTTGAATGGAGATGGATTATTTTTTACTTCAAATTGCCACATAATAGTATTACACCATCAGAATAAAAGGCATTGAAAGCGAAGGAATGCATTAAACTAAAAATGTCTGTGCTTGATTTCCTTAAAAGCAACTATTAATCATGTCTTGGGAAATATACCTAATGACATGCAATGTATAAGGTATAGACTCTGAATAGTACATTTTGGATGAGCCTGATTTCTTGAAAGCTTAAATTCCCCTCATTACATTCTGTATCCCCTGTTACTGTCAGGACTGCAATTATGCCTTCTGACAATTCACACCTCCGTCTTTTCACACAGGAACATTTATCAAAACAAAAAGAATACATGTAATATTCCACATGTATAATGTGTATTATATAAAAATGAACTATTTTACACAGTCCTTCATCTATGAATCATTCTTCTGTGGGGATTAAAATGCAATGACAATGCACAAGAGCGCTTTGGCAAAAGTGTCAGATTCTGAATGCTGGCACGCCTCAGGGACACTTTCTCATCCCAAGGTTTTTTCTTCCTGTTCAGCTCTAACAGTACTTTAACATGCAGCAGTAATCACGTCATTACATTTGCTCACTGAGAGTGTTACATGCATTCAGAAAGGTTTCTGTGCTCTAGTACAAATGGTACCTTTTCTGACCTTTTGTCTTTTTCATAACCTTCTTCAGTCATTATGTAAGCAGTATTTTTGTGTTTTCTACTCTTTTAAATGTAGTCGTTTGCTGTAACCTTTGCCTGTCCCTCATCCTGCTTCATCAATATTATTTGGACTATATTATTATACAACAGGTTGTTTAAATCTGATTGGTTAATATCAGACAGACTATTCATCAGTCGATTTTTATATCAATCAATTAGTTAAAAAATGTTGCTTATAATTAAACAAGTGACTGTCTATATAAATCAATCACTGAATCGTTGACTTAAGCAATTTGTTGAAAAACAGATTATCTAGCACAGTGGTTCCCAAACCTGTCCTGGAGGACCCCCAGCCCTGCACATTTTGTATGTCTCCCTATTTCTGACATACCCATTTCAGGTCTTGCAGTCTCTACTAATGAGCTCATGAGTTGAATCAGGTGTGATAGATGAGGGAGACATACAAAATTTGCAGGGCTGGGGGTCCTCNCTTAAAAATAATTTGATGCATTTAACGCAAAAAAATTATGTAAGCATGTGAAATTGCGTCATAACGTAATTTACGTCAAGCAGTTAGATGATCTTAAAGTCCATGCTGATCATATCAGAGATGGCAGAGATAATTACTCATTCCAGTGTCCATTTCGCTTTAAAACACTCTCTGGCTGCGTTTACACTGAAACAAAAAAATCCGAACTTTTGCTCACATCTGACACAGATCGGAATTAGTGGCACACTTGTAAACACAAAAATCCACATGAGATCCGATTTTTTCGCATCCGATCTGAGCCACTTCCAAATGTGGTTTTAAATCCGATACATATCCAATCTATGGACATGCGACCTACGTCTAAACACTCATATCCGATTCCCATTGGAATTCCAAGCCACCAAAAGGCGAGGGCGACACGTTTGCTCACTAAAAGGTAGCTTTAATGTTGTATAATGAAGCAGACGTGCTTGTATGCACTCGTACTAAAATCCGCAGCTTTATTATTGAGGTGGGAAATTTATGCCTAACGTTATCTATTTTTTTTTGAAAGAAATTGCGCGCGCGCACACACACACTGACACACACACACATACACACACTTCGCAGCTGAATTTCAACATTTCCCCGTTTAATTTAAAAGAGACCGCCGTGTTGTTTTTCTTATAAGCCAAAAGCTTCACTGTAGCTACTCTACAGTTTCTCTCTCTCTAGCTCGCTCAAATTCATAAAAAAATTAAATAAAATGGAATTCTAAAACTAAAATATCAAACGCAAATTAGCCTACCTTTATTTTCCGGTCTATATTCGTTCAGTCAGAATTCGTGCTGCAATACATCCATGACACTGACAGCTGTTAATTCTGACAGGTAATCATGACCACCCGACATGAAATATATAAATAATTTTGATAGAACGGCCATTCAAAACCCGAGGATCTACTATGTGCATGTAAAACTATCAATGCCAATCATTTTGGGGCAGGAAGTAAATGTAAACACAGATATCGGATTCCATTTGAGTCTAAAGTGAATGTAAACACGTGGGCCAAAAAATCGGATATGGTCAAAAGATCGGATCTGTGCATTAAGACTTGCAGTGTAAATGCAGCCAGAGAAGAGCGCGAGCCCTCCAGCATCGCGCTGTTCCGGTCTGAACGGAACGTGTGTATGTTAGGGATGGAACCGTTCGGTTCGGCACGCGCTTGCACCGCGGTTCATCCCAAATCTGATGTAACCCGTGCGGCTCGCTTATGCCCAGCGTGATGTGCGGCCAGCGACACCGGGTATTAAAACTTGGTCTGCGTTGTGTTGCGTTGTGTTGAATGAAGAGACAGACACGGGACAGCAAGCAGCCGATTCACTGGATCTTTTTACTGTGTAACAAAGACATAAGCAGCCTCAGATTGAGTGGCCCTTATAACACTCTATAAAACAAATATGGTGCGTCTCCATTACCATGTGCTGGTCTCACATAAAAGATAGAAATATACCTCAAAGAATGTAAAATGATGAAAATAACCCCAAGGACAGATAAAATAATACTTTACACATAAGTTTGGGTGGAAATAAAGATATAAAAGATATAATTAACATAAGGATTAAATAAAATTAACAGGATGACGAAAAAAACCTACCTCTTCCATCGAATCACATTTCTAAAGGGAAGCGGAGGAGACAGGACAGGAAATTAGGTCATACTGTGACCACGCAACACTTAGAGGAGAAGCGCACCTTTATATCAGGGCTGCGTTCAGCCCCGACAAAACGTTGCAAAACGTTTTTTAAACGGAAACGGTGGCGCGTTGAACCGAACACCCTGTTGTGATGACGCAAGCGTTGCAACTATGGCAGCTGAGAAGGCCATTCTCTGTGTGCTTTTTGAAGAATTTTCGGAGCCTGATGATATCGATATAAATACGTGTTTAATACTGCAAAATACGCTCAATATTATAGTCACTGTCCTTGCCGTCCAGAATAAAAGAGAACATCCCAATCGAGTGAAGGGATTTGTGGAAACTTCTAATTATTGTGATACAACTTGCCTCGCATTTCAGGATGAAAAGACAAACATTTCAGGTCAAGGATAATCCATTTCTTTATCTATATATTATTTATCACTGTGTTATGATCTATATTATTTTTATTGTGAGTATTAGGCTTATCATTATTGCTGATCTCTGTTGTGCTATGATATTGTAATATTTACTATTATATAATCAGAGGAGTATAGAAAAGTTTATGAAAGTGTCACTTCACAATACAATAGTAAAATATATAAGTATTGTATTTTTGTTACATTAATACCCATTGTGCGAGCTGAGCTGTCTCGATACCGCGTGGTTTATATACATCTTGCCGCTGATTGGGCTGACACACCCACCAAACAAGAGAAAATGTATCTCAAACCTGTTGCACACCGTTTCCAGGAAACATGTCGTTCAACCCGGAAACCGTAGCAAAAAGTTACTTCGGTAAAGTTGGTTTTATATTCGCACATTCGGACTTCTGATAAATTCAGACTTTCCAATAAATGTGCAATAAATTAATGTTTGCGAATTTTAAGCAGCGACATGATATTGACAACCAACGATTGTCAACTTACAACATTTTTCACAGTCGATCAAAATAGGCAAGTATTGTTTTAATGGCATATTTACTTGTGAATGTCCACTGAATGTCAAATGTAGTGTGATTAACAAGGCTATTGAATACGGATGCCCGAATGTGCGAATATAAAACCAACTTTACCGAAGTGAAAAAGTTGCGCACCGGTTTGAGCTTGAACGTGCCCCAGGTATCATAAAAACGTATAAAAGAACAATTTTGTGTGAATTATAACAATATTTAGCAGTATACTTTGTATATCTGTTACACTGACGACACATTTATAATAGCGTTTGTTGAAAACAACGTGCAAAACAGACAGACGGATTCGGCAAATGTATGTTTCAGTCGATGGATGTGCATTCTGGTTTCCCAATATGTTACAACTGCGATGATCAAAAGAACATGGAAAAAACAGTCACTGTAAACACTGAACATTAATGTCATTGAACATTAATGTTCAATGACGTACCGAAAGCTCTATGCCCAGTCATTTACACCGTCATCACCCAGGTATTGATAGCGCGCGAACGCAGGTGAGACCTGAACATCTCATGTTGCTATCTTTGCACTGATCCAGTCAAAGCCAGTTGCGTTCAGTCTGCGATTACAGTCGGTGTTCAAATTCCATGTGAAAGTATATAAATCTGCTTCAGGAGCAGGAAACAATCGCTGTATGTTGAGCATAGTCTTAGAATGTTTTAGCTAGTCGTTAAATGTGTGCCCGGCTTAATAACACAGCGAATGCCGGTGGTAAACACTCGTGTTCCAATACTCCTGCACGAGTTTTGGGAGGCGTTCACCCGAAATGGAGGGGGGTTGTTCTTACGCATGCGCTCATTTCAAAAACTCAGTCGACGAAAAGATCCTCTGTACCACCTTTAACGTTAATCAAAAGACAAAAGACGAAGAAATCACTCTTGACTGAATAGCTTTTGTAACTTAATGTTTCATCTTTATTTAATTATTCAAAATAGTTTTTATGCAGTTATTTTATATTTGATTACTTTGTTCAATTTCTGTATCTGAAAACTATTGTTAGATAGTTGAAAAACCTGTAAAGCATTGTTGATTTTTTTTAATGGGTGCTTTGGTGTACACAGGGGTTAAATTGGGATTTGTTATGTGGGGGGGCTCTGTGGTTTCAGGGGTGCACGTGTATGCGAAGACTACAAAATCGTATCAATTGACAAACTAAAATATAACAATTTGAGAGAGCCCTTTGCTATGAACACTAAAATGCTGATCAAAATCATTCTATAGATGCTGGTAGTTTGCAAAGCTACATCTGATGACGATCAAATCTTTCTGTAGGCCTGTGCCTTCTCCTTTGTGTCAGTTTCAAATAGAGTGATGCTACCATTAAAGGAGAGAATATAAATACAAAATACAGAGTTCGACATTAAGCCTTGCTTTGTGCTTGTCCATTGGAGAACTGAAATGGTCATTTACTTGTCAGAGTAAAAAAGTAGCTTGTATGAGACAAAAAAATGATTTTTTTGTGTGTTGTAAATATAATTTATTCTGAAACAAGCAACATTCTCATCAGTGTTTTATCAGCAGTGACATATTTAAATTTGCATATTTATGTAATTTACCCTGGGGGTATTTTATTAACCTTTATAAAAGGGCATTTCCCCCCAATCTAATTAAATTTGTTTAATCTTTTATTTCAAATTCTTCCATTTAAATTAAAATAGTAAGACACTATAGGGCCTGTTACCAAATTAAATAATTAACACTGAAAAAGTACAACTGCATTCAATAATGTTATGAGATTCTTTAAATATTTTTGAATATACAAATAAGAAATGTTGGTGGGAAATTTATACTTTTTAACATGAAATTAAACCACCAATAGATGGCGGCAAGTGACCGTCTTAATGAGTGAGCCACTGATTCATTTATTCAAACGATTCATTCAAAAGGCTGAATCATTCAAGATTGAAGCAGTAGTTTATGAATGGGCCATTGAATCTTCACTCGACCGATTCGTTCAAAAGGCTGAATCATTCGAAACGGCTGAGCGTAGCTGTGAGATGCGCTGGTTCTGCTTTGTTTGGAACTTATTTCGCTGCTACAATAGAACAAAAAACAGGCAATATTGCACCTAAAACGTAAATAATTAATATTAACTACTTGTTTATTGAACTGTTGTATGGAATTAGTGTCAATTTCAATCAAGGTTATATTCAGGAATTCAGCACTTTCGGTCGTGTAATGCTTAACTTTATCATATGTCGTAAATAGCTAGCTATAAAAACCCCATATTGAATTTTTATTGCAACATGATAACTGAGTTTATTTGTGTGAGCAGAGCTCATTTGTTTTGAATTCTCCTCAAGAGGTTACGTGCGCCTCAAGAGCGCAATAGGCTATCACCGCCAATTAACATATATTACTATCCACTATCAATCTCCACTTAAGCTAAATGAATCATTCTCGCGTTTTGGTTTTTACTGTCATTTTAATCAAGCTACTTATCTGGTCAGGCAAGTAAAATTCTCTTTCACATCAAAAAATCCACTTGTCCCGCAGTCCCGGACAAGCGTATGTCGAGCCCTGGTGAGCCTATGTGCCGGGGCTCAGCCAATTTAACCCCTAGGTGTACATAAATGCATGAACTATATAAAATCATATCATTTGGGTATTTGGTGTCCTTTTTTGGAAAGACATCTAAATTTAAATACAGTTTTGTGAAAATCACACTTCAATCTGATGGTTTACTTTGTTGTATATAGGCAATGATGGCAAAATGGACATGTTAAACAAGATAAATGGTGTATGCTTAATTTCACGATAAGTGCGATTAATCACGATTAAGGGTGCGCAATTAATCACGATTAAATAAAATGTATCTATTGACAGCCCTAATATATATATTAAAAACTTAAACTTAGGCAACAATTCTCTTTTAATCAGTTCTATTTTAATTTAGTTTAACTTAATGTAATAAAATAAATAGAACTAAAATAAAAATGTATTAAAATGACAAAATTATTAAAACTTTAACTAAAATTAAAATAAAAACTGATTCAAAATATTAATAAAAAATAAAATTATCTCAATGATACTAAAATAACACTCATTTTAAGTAATGGTTAGGAGTTATTTAAATGAAATTTACAAATAAAATCCATAGTAAACAAAAAATACAAACATATGATAAATAATGAAATGAAATTAAAATGTAATCTTTTAATTTTAGAGATATGGAAAAGTAATGTGGCTAGAGTAGCTCTGCGGTACATCAAAAATTGAACAGGGGTCAGTGGTGGCAGTTTCATAGATTATAATGGGAGTGATCTATCTTTGGAATAATATGATGCACTAATGAATTATGTACTGTAAGATCTAGAATGTGTTTTAAGACAGCAGACCCAATCTTGACCTTGGGGTTTAAGTGCTACAAGTGTCATCTTTTCTTTGGCCATTGGCAAGAAGTTATGTGCTCAATTCCTTGTTGTAGCAAATTAAAGGTGGACAGTTTTCAAAGGAGACATACTTCATCTCTCTCTCTCTATTTGAATTTATGTTATGTCAGTATGTTGTGTAATTTGTGCTTTCAGAGCCATAAATCCAAAAAACTGTCTATAAATATGATTTATTTTTACTAACATATAGTCTTGATATACAATTGCGTAGGGTTCACAAACTATTTCTCTGAACTGTCTACGTTTTAACTGACTGTACTTCAATATCTTTCAAAAAGCAGTGAGCATTACAGTGGTTTTTTTATTATTATTATTTTGTTC
The DNA here is from genome assembly GCA_003731715.1 of Anabarilius grahami. Classification (NCBI taxonomy): domain Eukaryota; kingdom Metazoa; phylum Chordata; class Actinopteri; order Cypriniformes; family Xenocyprididae; genus Anabarilius; species Anabarilius grahami. The sequence goes on along the minus strand of RJVU01050883.1, from coordinate 341,123 downwards.
TGAAATTCTTATTGACAGTTTTATTATGTGTAATGGCAAATAGAGGAATGTATTCAATTCACTTCAGAGAAGTCCATCAACAAAAGAACTGTCTCTCACAGTCTGCTGTCACAGTATTACATGTAAAGTCTACGTTTAACTGAGACTGTGCTTTGAATCAATAACTATTCCTGCAGGATTTATTGTCCCGTATCACACCTTATCCTGGTACACAGGGGCAATCCATATTCCCGTCGTACTGAGAATTACAATTACATCAGTGAGAACAGTCATTCAAAGCAATTTAGAAGAAAAGAAGATGCATTTTAAAGTAATGACCATCTTTTAAATAGCTCCATCATGCTAATCTTTCAAATTAATGTATCTTTGCCCTGAAGAGCCAACAATACACATCTGTTCATCTGGGAATTTCCTCCAGCAGCAGAGACATCAAAACCACATCACCTGTACCTCCTCTCACTGTGACAAAGTTTGGCAAATAAACTTCTCTCCAGGGAAGTTTTGCCTGAGAGAAATGTCTTCATTCTTGTTACAGAAGGAAGGTCTGCTAATGAGCAGAAAGACGTAAAAAAAAATATATTACTGTGCTCACAGCTCTTATCTTGGTTCATTTGAACTTTCACAGACATGTTTCTCTTATATAAAATGTTAATGCTGACTGAAATAATACAAAAAATACTAAAGCATAATGAGAGGTATAAAAAACCGCATGCATTTCAAGCAATGTTACAGGTACACAAAGTATATTTTTTAAGATGTGATGGCCATACATGTCAATGCAAAAGTTTTCAATAGCATTATTCATTTAGTAAAACATTTTAATGAGTGGAAACACTTAAAGGGTTAGTTCACCTAAAAATGTACTCACCCTCAAGCCATCCTAGGTGTATATGACTTTCTTCTTTTTATATAAAAATAAATAAATAAACAAATACAAATTCTGGCTTTTCCAAGCTTTATAATGGGAGTGAATTATAACCTAGATTTTGAAGCCCAAAAAAGCGCATCCATCCATCATAAAAGTAATCCATACGGCTCCAGGGGGTTAATAAAGGCTGTAAGGACTGAAGACGAATCAGACAAATGAATCATTCAGATGATTCTTTCAAAACATTATTCCAGATACCCAAACTCAGAGAACCTAATTTTCGGCTCCAGTCCGTCTTCAAAAAAAACCCCTGCTAGGTACTTTATGGCACCCATGCTTCCTGACTGAAGGAGAGGTGACAAAACTCAAGCCATGTGTAGAAACCAAATGGTAAAAAAGAAGATAAAGAGACTTTGATCTCCAGATCAAAAGAGACAGAGACAATGCAGGCCTGTTTCTCTGAGTGACCTAACTTTACAGAAAACTCACAGAGACTCTTTCTACAACTAAGACTGCATCGAATTGTTCCAAACAATTTGAAATGAACTTATCAAACATCTTTCAACTGCATCAATTTTATATCATGTCCACACATGCAGGGGCGGAGCTACGGGTGGGCCTGGGTGGGCCTGGGCCCACCCAGATTGACAGCTTGCCCACCCAGTCAGATCCAGGGAAATATATATATTATATGGGCGTCGGAACCATTGTAACCATTGTACTTTTTAAGACCATATTGGATCCACTCACTTAATTCAGCATTTGTCTAATCCCCCCCAGGTGATGCTACTCCACAAACCACCAACAGAACATAAAAAATATCAAAAATAGAGATAGTTTTTAAAACATCGCCAAGTAAAACGCTGCGTTTATAAAGAAATGTCTCTTTACGACCACAACAAACGGGACACTTTTCAGACGCGCATTCCACCTTCGCCTCAGCGCCAGGCGCAAGTCAAACGAGCGCGGAAAAGGTAGCTTCAGTTGAACAACAGTGAACTGTGGTCAGATGAGATGTTGTCAGGCTATGCCAGTAAAACTCCAATCAGCCGTTAGGCTATAGCCTACTGTGCTCGAGGCGCGAACTCAAGAATTGCTCGAGCAAATGCGGCGGCGGCGCGCTGCATATTACTTTAATTATAGCTTAACTAAAGCGCAAAAGAAACTACGGGCATGCACCGTCGTTATTCTGTTGTAAATTAAGTCATGAAATTACCAAACATGCGATTAAAGCTGCCTCAAAACTGTGCATTTATGTATTTGTTGACATGGTTTTAAAGCTATTGTTATCCAATTTGTTGGCCTTAAAACGTCTTAAAATGCATATATGTACACCAAGGAAATCAAAATTTTCTCGGGGGAGCATGCCCCCGAACCCCCCTACCATAATACATTTTGTAACCTCAGTAATTATGAAACCCTGCGTACGGCCCTGCTTCTTTTCTATCGAACGAAATCAAAGGTAATCGTGTATTCCTCCAGTTGCGCGCTTTGGGACTAAACTTTGTATGCACTGTGTGATTAATGTGTGAAAATAAATGGGAGCAAAAATGCGATTGAATGTAAAGGTTTGTGTCTCGTTGTTCTATTAAAAAAAATAATCAATAACTACCGATTGATTGGCATTTTATCTATCTATCTATCTATCTATCTATCTATCTATCTATCTATCTATCTATCTATCTATCTATCTATATAAATTGCATAAAAAAAAATTGGGAGGGAGGACCCACTCACATTGTTTTTGCTTCAGACGCCCATGGATCGCCTCTTATTTAACGAATTTCTTATCGAATGGAGATGTTTCTTTCTTTTAGGTAGCCTACAATTATTCGCGGTGTTCATTTTTGAGAAGTTTCAGAAAGATTCTCGCAGATAAACAGCTGAAAGCGCACCCTGTTTTTTTTATTTATTTTACAAAAGTACAAGGTTTTGTTGTTATTGTGAGCGTACACGAATAAAAGTAGACCATTTGGAGTCTTGACGAAAGACTTGTTGTTTCTGTCATGAGGAAAAAATCCATCAGAACGCGCCAGCGCGTTCGTCGGCCAGAGGGATGAAACTAGCCAATTTAGTTTCATATTTATATTTAAATATTAGGGTATAGAGCCTATATTATTTGTTAAATTTCACCTATGTTGATTATGAAAAGTAAATATGGATCCGCAATGTTGGGAGACATGCAGCGGGTCAGACATGAGTTTGACCACTTCATTAAGTTTTGTTTTATAGTAAGCCTTTCTTTAAAGTGAATTTCGTTTTGTAGAAATTGTATCTTAATTTCAATCACAGTTTCATCAACCAATTGCCTATAGGCTATATTTAATAAATAGGAAGAAAACCAAAAACGTCGGGTGGAATGTATTGAAGTGCGTAACAAACGAACATGTGTCTGTGGCCTTTGAATAAGGCTGAAGCAATATTCTGTTTTTAATGAATTTCTTAAATAAATAAATATAAATTCATACGTATGTTTACATGAACGCTAAATAAAGTGATCGGGTTCATGTGTGAGCGTTTGTCACAAGTTTCAAATCAGTATTTTTTTATTTTTCTATTTTTTAATCGTAAGCTGACTTTTTTTGTTATTTTTATTTATCCATATAGCTGCCTGTTACCATGTCAGGTTATTTCCAAATATGTGATTATTATTAGGCTATTATTATTATTATTAGGTTATTTTTTTAATCAGTTGGTGCTGTTGGTTCAGGTTTTAACTGCAGTTTTGTCTTGTTCTTATCTGTAGATTTACTTGAATTGATATTGTCACATAATATTATATTAAATAACGTAATTTGAACTTGCCATACCTTGACTTTTTGTGAATTGACGCCACTTAGGGACGGTTCATCATTTTTTCCCCCCCCCAAATTAAGCCAGTTGAAAAACATGGGATGATGCGAATTATTCTGGCCCACCCACACTTTGAGAGGCCCACCCACAATCCACTTTCTGCCTCCGCCACTGCACACATGTAACCAGTTATGTTGTAGAACACCCACAACTCATGTAACTTTATAACTATTGAATGGTTGAATGAAAGTATTTCGTGTTTGATATACATTTTAATCTCTTCTTCTCCTTTAAATCATGGCTTGAATGAAATCTGTGTAAAATGTATCATATTCCATTTAATCAAAATTATGTCTAAGTTACTCTCTGCCAAAACCGGCAATTCCAGACACCGGAGATAACGCTTATTTTATGATTAGGGGTGGAGAAAAGCCACCTTTTGAAACAAGATGACATCTGATTGGACAGAACTCCTCTCAGAGGTGGGACAAACACCTATAATTTGATCTATAATTTATAAAATTAGCAAAAATCTAACCTTTCATTGAAGGAAAAGAATTGAAAGTGGGGGGAAAATAACATTAAGAAATAAATGTTTTTCTCCAAAACACGTTGGCCACAATTATTGGCACCGCTAGAATTTTTTATGAGTAAAATATCTCTGAAGTATATTCCCATTCATATTTACATTTTTTTAGCACACCAGGGTGATCATGAACATGAAATTGTCCAGCCATGACTTCCTGTTCCACAGGAGTACAAATATGTGTAAACACAAAGGCCAAATTCCCTTAATCATTCATCACAATGAGTAAAACCAAAGAATATAGTTCTGATGTGCAGCAAAAGATTGTTGAGCTTCACAAAATAGAAAGTGGCTGTAAGAAAATAGCTAAAGAATTGAAAATCACCATTTCCACTATCAGGGCAATAATTAAGAAGTTCCAATCAACTAAAGATGTTACAAATCTGCCTGGAAGAGGACGTGTGTCTAAATCGTCCTAATGCGCGTGAGGAGGAATCTTTGAGTGGCCAAAGATTCTCCAAGGATCACAGCTGGAGAATTGCAGAGATAAAGCTTAAAAAAAATTATCAAAAGCACCTACATCCCCACACGTTGTTTGGGAGGGTTTCAAGAAAAATCCTCTGCTCACATCCAGAAACAATCTCCAGCATACTCAGTTGTCAGACAAGACTGGAACTTCAAACGGGACCGGCTTCTATGGTCAGATTAAACTAAAAGAAGAGCTTTTTGGCAGCAAATCCACCAGATGGGTTTGGTGCACACATGGATAAAAAGTGCCCCCTGCCCACGGTTAAATATACTGCTGGATCTTTAATGTTGTGGGCCTATTTTTGTGCTGAAGGTCCTGGACATCTTGTTCAGATATATCGTATCATGGATTCTATCAAATACCAACAGATAAAAAATAAAAACCTGACCGCTTCTGCTACAAATCTTATAATGGGCTGTGGTTGGATCATCCGTCGGGACAATGATCCGAAACAAACATCAAAACCAGCACAAAAATGTATCACTGAGCACAAAATGAAGCTTCTGACATGGTCATCCCAGTCCCCTGACCTGAACCCTAAAGAAAATGAGTGGAGGGAACTGAAGAGAAGAAGCACCAACATGGAGCTGGGAATCTGAAGGATCTGGAGAGATTCTGTATGAAGGAATGATCTCTGATCTTTTCTCAGGTGTTCTTCAAACTCATCAGGCGTTATAGAAGAAGACTCAGAGCTGTTATCTTGGCAAAAGGAGGTTGCAAAAAGAATTGAATAAAAGGGCGCCAATAATTGTGGTCAACGTGTTTTGGAGAAAAAGATTTATTTCATAATGTTATTACCCCCCCACTTTCAATTCTTTTCCTTCAATAAAAGGTTAGATTTTTGCTAATTTTATAAATTATAGATCAAAAGGATAAACAATGCAGATTTATTTTTAGAGTCATCTTTGATCATATTTATGAAGGGTGCCAATAATTCTGGCCACAACTGTAAGTTTAAATAGTCACATCAAGACAAAGAACAGTTAACAAACTAACAGTAAGGAAAAAGTAACAATGGAGTAACAAGAAGAACAAAAACAAAGACAAGACTAAGCTGACAAAGGACAGACAAGCAGCTGTAGCGTCTGGATCAATCAGCCACACAATTATTCATTGTATTTAATGAATTACCCATAAACTCACTCCCACTATCAAAGTTCTGTGAACCCATCCCCCTAAAACTGCAACCAACATCCCAAATGTAGCTAACACACTGACAGAACTAGGTGTCCTGTTACAGATACAGGGTACTTATATGATCAGAAAGAATGTTAGTNTGGGAATCTGAAGGATCTGGAGAGATTCTGTATGAAGGAATGATCTCTGATCTTTTCTCAGGTGTTCTTCAAACTCATCAGGCATTATAGAAGAAGACTCAGAGCTGTTATCTTGGCAAAAGGAGGTTGCAAAAAGAATTGAATAAAAGGGTGCCAATAATTGTGGTCAATGTGTTTTGGAGAAAAATATTTATTTCATAATGTTATTACCCCCCCACTTTCAATTCTTTTCCTTCAATGAAAGGTTAGATTTTTGCTAATTTTATAAATTATAGATCAAAAGGATAAACAATGCAGATTTATTTTTAGAGTCANATTAACACTGTGCGTTCATTGGACAACAGGTTAATTGATTGTAATATTAATTTTATTACATTAAGTTAATTTTATTAACTGATCCAAATATTAATAATTAATTATAACTAGTTATGATTAATTATTCATATTTATTTTGAGCTAATTTGCTACACAGCTCATTCAAGCCATCCAACTTTCACTCACTTTTCGTTTCTTTTACTTAACTTTATTTTCCGTCGAGAGTCTCGCGTTCTAAGTTTTGCCACAAAGTTTAACCAACGACTTTGGCCGCCTCAACTTTAACTCCAGCCACGACAAAGAGACTTCCTTTCATTTTGCCAGCACGCTCAAACCGGATTGGTTTTTACAATCCGGACCTGAAAAGACCCTGCAACAAAAATTCGACTCGGAAAAAAAACCCTCTTCCCCAAGCCGAGGACGCCGACGAGAAGTTTTCCCATTTAAGCCTACAAGCAACTACCTCCAGATTCTAACACTGAACTGGTGCATTAAATTAATGATTCATGGTTCGGTCAGGTCAGGTCTTTTGAAGTGCATATTTTGCTAGAAATCCTGCTCATCATATCACTCTCTCTCTTAAAACTCTTTCTCTCTCATTTCCTTTCTTTCTGAAATGCGTATGAATGTTTGTGTGTGTGTGTGTGTTTGTGTTAGACTAGTTTGTGTTAGAATAAATAAAGTCTCTTGTAGATTTTAAAAGAAAGTGTCTTGTATTATGTGCTTTTAAAATTTAATGTCTTAAACTGTCAATCTTGTTACCCAGCTATTAATTTGTGTTTTCACGATAGTTGGATATTCATATCCACTGCAAGAGCTTATTACGGCCCGAGCAGATGAACGCTGGACGATTCAGTTGCTCGGTCGTAAACTAAATGACTCTTTATAATTCCCTATAAATTAATTATTTCATTTGAGCTAATTTTGGTCCTACAAGGCCTTCTGAAGTGAAATGATGTGTTTTTGTAATAAAATTATCCATATATATAACTTTATAGTCTATAATCACTAGCTTCCAGTAACATCCGTCTGCACGGTCACGAGAGATTTGAGTTCTGGTGTACGACGTAGGACGTATTAGTGTAAGCATAGATGCCGCTCGCAATTCAATGCTGGGCAACAAACTCAAGCTCATCCGATATTTCTCTTTAAAAATTCTTATTTTAGACTTCTAATTTTTCTTTTTTTTTTTTTCTTTTTTTTTCTTGCTTTAAACAACAAAATAATACAACATATACTTTGGAGCCAGTGGAGCAAAGAACACATACATTACAGAAAAAATAAAATACATTCACAGAAAAACAAGACCTTTGTATCATTCAGAAAGTTTGAAGACATTACACAGATAAACAGTCTTTATAGCTTTTCCATTATAACTATTCTGAATAGTGGACAAGTACTTTTCAAATTCTTTAAGGACTACTGAGAAAAGGGGCTTTTTGTTAGAAATCTTACACTTATGAATGTGAAATTTGACTAATAAAATAAACAGATTAATTACAAAAGCTTCCTTATTCACCCTGCTATCATACTTTATAAATCCAAAAACTACATTTTCAAAACGCAACTACCGCACTACCAGGCGACTTGTTATTTTTTAATTGAGAAATTGCTTCCTAAACCTCATCAACAGTAATAGGCAACAGTAAATCTGGATTTATAGCATTGACATAAGATTGACCAAGATGCTTACAAAAATAATCTAAATTAGCTTGATCAAATTAAAATTTATACAAATTTGAATAAAATTTATAACAAAATTGGGAAATTTCTTTAGGATTTTCTGAAACAGAACCCCCAATATTTAATTGAGAAATAGAATTGTATTTAGCCCTATTTTTCTCAAGTTTAAAAAAATAAGACATCTGTTCTCCATATTCTAGCCACCTTTGCCTTGACCTAACGAAAGCACCTTCCGCTCTTAATTTATACAAAGCATCTAACTTAATTTGCAAGTCAACTACATACGCTTTCTGACTATCTGCCAAATTTTCAGGTAAAATCTTGGTTTTCACTAACAACCTTAATTTCTTCTACACGATTTGATTTGGCCAAATAGAACTAAATTTTCTTAAAAATTTTCCTATTTCAAATTTTAACAATTCCCAATTGGTTCTAAATGAATTTTCTTGTTTAGCTTTATTCCAATAAAGACCACTAAGTCTTTCCAGCTCTGACTTAATTTCATTATGTTAAGTAATGAGCTATTCATCTTCCAATAAGACGAGCCTCTGTTATATCTGGCTTCAGGAGAAAGCAAAATTTTAATGCAAACAGCCTTATGATCTGTCAACGGTGTCGCAGAGATATCAACACAAATAGAATCTTTGTTGAGATTCCTAGAGACTAACCAAAAGTCAATTCGTGAAAGTCTAGATGAATTTTTATTGCTCCATGTGTACACTCTATCATTTATGTTTTTAGCCCTCCACACATCTATAAGCTCAAACCTATTCATAAATGCCTTCAAAGCGGAGTTTGAATTTGTAGGGCGACCAGGAGGCCACCTATCAAGGGATTCATTTAAGACAATGTCAATAAGTAGGCATTTGGAAATTTTGACTGCCAATAAGCAAGCTTATCTTCCACAGAAAATAATAACTGATCATTCTCAAATCTAGAGATATACCCATAATAATTTACAACAATAAGAATCACATTATAACACTTTAGAACTAATAAAATAAAGTGTCCATACTCATCACAGTATGTGTGCAAAACATCACTTGCAAAGTTATTTTTTAAACAAGAAACCCCTGCTGAATGCTCCGAACCATGGGAGAACCATATGTCGCTACCCCACTGTGATTTCCCAAAATTTTATCACCATCTTTAGAATGGGACTCTTGAAAAAATACAAAGTCAGAACCAAACTGTCTGGCAAACAAAAACAACGCCTTGCGTTTAACAGCATCTCTTAAAGGTGCCGTAGAACGTGTTTTCAAAAGATGTAATATAAGTCTAAGGTGTCCCCTGAATGTGTCTGTGAAGTTTCAGCTTAAAATACTCCATAGTTTTTTTTTTATACATTTTTTTAACTGCCTGTTTTGGGGCATCATTAAATATGAGCTGATTTAGGCTGCGGCCCCTTTAAATTCTCGTGCTCTCAGCCCCCGGAGCTCGCGCTTGCCTTAAACAGCATAAACAAAGTTCACACAGCTAATACAACCCTCAAAATGGATCTTTACAAAGTGTTTGTCATGCAGCAAGTCTAATCGCGTGAGTATGGTTTTTATTTGGATGTTTACATTTGATTCTGAATGAGTTTGATGGTGCTCCGTGGCTAAAGCTAACATTACACACTGTTGGAGGGATTTATAAAGAATGAAGTTGTGTTTATGAATTATACAGACTGTGTTTAAAAAATAAAAATAAATTCAGTCTTGTCTCCGTGAATACAGTAAGAAACGATGGTAACTTTAACCACATTTAACAGTACATTAGCAACATGCTAACAAAACATTTAGAAAGACGATTTACAAATATCACTAAAAATATCATGATATCATGGATCATGTCAGGGATTATTGCTCCATCTGTCATTTTTCGCTATTGTCTTTGCTTGCTTACCTAGTCTGATGATTCTGCTGTGCACAGATCCAGACGTTAATACTGGCTGCCCTTGTCTAATGCCTTGAACATGAGCTGGCATTTTACGTAACAGTCAGTGTTATGTTGAGATTCGCCTGTTCTTTGGAGGTCTTTTAAACAAATGAGATTTACATAAGAAGGAGGAAACAATGGTGTTTGAGACTTATTGTATGTCATTTCCATGTACTGAACTCTTGTTATTCAACTATGCCAAGGTAAATTAAATTTTTGATTCTAGGGCACTTTTAAACCCCTGGCATTTAAAGACACAACAGAAAAAGACATTCAAGGGAACTCACAAACACTATTAACCTGCTTTAGAAAAAATCTAGACAATCAGAATTATTTGAAAAAAGGTCACAAAATCAAAAAGTGCTAGGAAAGGTCAGATAACAGCAGCACCATTTTACACCTCAAAGATTGCAAAAAGAACCATAACAAAAACCAGAGGCAGTCTCTAAGAGGTACAAAAGCCAAAATCCTTATCAGGAAAGTATACCTGACATATCAAACAGTCAAAGTCAAATTTGGCAACGTCAGGTATTAAGATAAAAACATCTTATGTGAGAGAATAATTTCATCCTGTCCTTGAATGAAAGCTCTGCCTCCGACGAAGTATCCCGTCTTCTCCTCTGCAAGTGCCTTTTGGACCTCTGGCCACAGTTTCCTTCTCCTTTCACGATCTCCAGCCGAAAAATACTCCATGAAACGCAGACCGTTATCCCTCAGATACAAGGGAATTCTTTGCGGCCTTCCAGACAGCATCTCTATAAGAGCGAACGGAAAACTGTACAATAGTCACCCTGGATCTTACAGCGCCACACTGTTGAATCTTCCCGAGACGGTGGACTACGTCAATAACATCAGAAAGCTTGTCCTTTGCACTAGGAAGAACGTTTTAGCAGATTTTGATCACTTCAAGGTGAATATCTTCATGCGCATTTTCTGGAATTCCGCCAGTCCTCAGATTACGTCTTCTCAAATACGTTTCCATGTCATCCATCCTTCACTGCATCTGAACTATGGGCCGTTCAACATCATCCATACACCGCTCAAGACTCATAACCTTCTCAACAACGGCCTTCAATTCAGCAGACATGTCAGAGATGTTCTTTTCTATCCCATCAGAGCGGCCGTTGATCAACTGTGTTATGCCTAACAGCTGCGCCGAGATATCAGCTCGAGTATCGTCACTCGCTCTTTTCTTTGTGATCGGCGATTTACTCAGGGCAATAGACAGCACAGGAAACTCTTCTTCAGCTAAACTAAACAAATCTTCCTCGCTCGCACAAGAAATAACGTAATCATGGCCACCACTGGCTGGTGAACAAGAGTTACCATCAGTCGGCTTAGCAACGACTGAAGAATAACTCGAATGACCGCATTTACGTCCCATTGTAAAAAAGTACCAAGGAAAACAAAGTCAGATTCGTAACAAAATAGCAAACACAGTGTACAAATAACTAGAAGTACTTTTTGCACTGTCTAAGAACAGATGGTGCAAGAACTTGAACAAACCCGTCTGATCAGGTAGCCATCTTGGACCCGCCTCCGTTATCTTGCTCTATCCTCTCCACTTCTGCGTTCGTCAATACGTCATCAGGTCAAAGTTCACTCTTCCGCCGGAATCGACTCGCGTACAGAAGCCAGTGATTGAAGTTATAAATATGTATATTTTTCTTACAAAAATGCATTGCTACGATTCAGAAGGTGATGGATGTGTTTTTTGGGTTTCAAATTTTCTGTTACTATTCACTCCCATTATAAAACTGGGGAGAGCAAGAATATTTTTTAATATACCTAATTCTGATTGTGTTTGACTGAAAGAAGAAAGTCACATACATGGATGGCTTGATGGTGAGTAAATTATGGCATAACTTTCATTTTTGGGTCAACTAACCCTTTAATATTGGTGTTATCTATGGTATTGTAGAAACAAAACTATAAAAAAACTACTAAAATCTAATTCTTCTGTCCAGACGCTATTGCAACAAGTAATAATGTTGGACAAGGCACTGAAATGTATTGCCCTGGTGCCCTGCTTGACATTACGGTGACTTCCATTCCTGAAGAGCTTGTGCACAATTTGATTTATTGTTGTCTCATTACAGTGACATTATTGTCATGGGGAGCATTGTGAAAGCCCTCCATCTGTAGTAATGACAGCAATAGCTGTGCTTTAGAGGTAATACTGGAGTTAAATCTAGGCTGTGGATTGGTGACATCACCTCATTTATATGGTTGCTACCTCATTTATCATTTTTTTTAAATCTGTTGCTTAGGTACTTCAGAGAGTATGTATAAATAGCACATTATATGTAAAGCATTTCATTTTAGGTGTCATGTTTGTGTACAAACATCTGATGCACATGTTACAGGGTGGTAATGCATGCTTCCTAGCTATATATGTCACAAAACATGCTTATTCTAACATCTGTGAAGAATATCTTCAGTCATGTGCAATACATCTGTGTGTGTTTTTTATACTGGAGCCAGGAAAGCTACAGCTTCAAAGTAGATTTCAGTACAGACTACTGATAATTTAAAGTATTTAAAGTGCAGAAGCTGCTCTACTGAATGTTTAGCTACAGTAGATACACTAAATGACAAAATTATTTGCAGGAATCAAAACAAATCGATTCACCAAAAACTGCATGTTGAAAAAAAAAAAAGGCTTGTTACTGCAAAACATCTGAACATCTGTCATGTAGTTTTGTAAACAACCATGATGGCTTTGTGAAAAGAAAAACCTTCACCTTTGTGAAATATTTTTGAAAATTTTTAAATATTCTCTTGAGGATAATGAGCTTTGGGTTAGTTTTGTTACTCCGTTCTTTTACCTTCAAATCATTCGTATGAGATTGGGACTCACATTTTTATATGACATAAATGAAAAAGATATTTGTTTTGTTACGACTCTGGTCTAGGGTCAGGGAGGTAGCATAAAATAAAATGTTCTGAAAACCTGTTTTAAGCATTTCTTTGTTTTTTGTTTTTCTTTCAGTTTCACCAAAAACAAAATGCAGCAAAGTCTTCAGGGTTGGGCTAGGCCAAAACAATAAACAAAAACAACCACTTACTAAACCCAATTATAACTAAATAAACCCTATAAAAAAGAAAAGAAAATACAGTGGTCTTACCTAACTCCCTCGCTGTACCAAACACAGAGGAAAAGATATATACAAAAAAGAGAATGATACCCAACCGCCTGCCGCTTCAGTAATAAAGGAAAAATTATGTATATACACTATAGAAAAAGGGCAATACAAATGCCACAATAAAGAAAAAAAATTAAAAATGGGTTGATGTGTTTCAGAAGAAAAAGAGAAAAGAATAAGAAAAAAACAACTCACAGATCACCTGTACATATGCACAAACCATGAGAAGTTATAATAAGCTACACTGTCTTTCATATAACAGAACTACAATTGTTTAATGTAAATAACACGATATTCATCCACTATTATTAACAAAAAGAAAATATTTAGGAATACTGTAAAACAGGACTATGTAATCACATTTGTCAATAATAATCAATAATTGTTTAAATTGTTTTTTTTTTCATCACAATTGAATGAAATTGTTATATTTGAAAACTTCTCCAGTGATGGTGGTCACTATATGAACTTTCTTCAGATTACATCGGCTGAATCCCAAATGGCACACTTCTATGCACTTTCGGTCCTGTGGACTTACAATGGCTGCCACGTGCGCGTGTCCGTTAGGTCCAAGAGACCGTAGAGTGTCCCATTCATCATTTTAGGTTTCAGAAGGGTGCTCTCGAGTGCCCCCTTTGCGGCCGCTATGCGCCCTTGATGCGCACTTCAGCTGAGCCCGCAAGTTTGCGAGCTACGCAGAGGACTTTACCCGGCAGTCAAAGCGGTATTATGTCACGAAAGTGCGGACTCAGAGGAATGCCCTGTCCAAGGCTGGATCCCAAATGGCACCCTAAACCCTCACGGTCTTCCTCTGAGTCTGCACTTTTGTGACGTAATGCCACTTTGACTGCTGGGTAAAGTCCTCTGCATAGTTCGCGAACTTGCGGGCTCAGCTGAAGTGCGCATCGAGGGCGCATAGCAGCCGCAAAGGGGGGCACTCACGAGCACCCTTGAAACCTAAAATGATGAATGGTCTCGTGGACTTAACGGACACACACACACGGCAGCCATTGTAAGTCCACAAGACCGAAAGTGCATAGAAGTGTGCCATTTGGGATTCAGCCCAAATACCCACACTTGCGGTCTTGGCCACTTGAGAGCGTGTGCATGCGAAAGGAAGTAAGTGTGCAAGACTGTCCCATGTCTTAAAAATTCCTAAGTGCAGTGCCCTTAATGCACACTAAACCTACACTATCTTGAATACCGCTTCGGAGCGGTATTCGAGGCTAAGCGTATCCCATCATGCATTATGTTCAGGAACTCACAATGCCCCGATATCGTGAGATGTCAAGGAAAACATACGACTGTAAGTTAAATTAATTTTATATTACATATAATTTGGTGGTAAATATAAAGTGTTGCACATTTTATTGATGCAAAGATGAGTAGGCTATGTGAATTTTGTACATCATTTGCAACTGCTTTTTAACACTTAAAGAAGCACCACAATTTTAAAATTGTGTCTTCTGTTAGTTGGCGACCACTGAACAGACATTTAGAAGTGTATTTTAAAATGCAAAGTATTGCAGTATAAGCTCTGTAAATGCATTTTTTCCAAGACTATAAGTGTGTCCCATCGGGTAATCAAAAGTTCTACACACACTTGCAGTCTTCATGCCTACTTGAATACTTGAGCCAAATACAGGAAATACGGCATGTAAGTAGACAAGTGGTCAAGTGCAAAGACCACAAGTGTTGGTATTTGGACAGGGCAGAAGACCGTGAGGGTTTAGGGTGCCATTTGGGATTCAGCCATCATTGTCGTTACGAGTCTTTATGAGTCATTTGATTCATTCATTCATTCGATTCATTCAAAAATGCTGATTCAGAAATGAATCAATTCAGTTGTTTTTAAAGTAGAGCAAAAATAGACAAAGTAACTGATGATATTGTGTGAAAAATGTAAGTTACTCAGAATTAAAATGACAAATATTTTGTTTATTGAACTTTTTTATGTGCCCAATATGAAGAGAACGTGCTGGATGGGAAGACAAACCTTTTTGTTTGGCCACTCTGAGATAAGTCAGAGTTGAGAATAATTGTAAATCCGCAGTCTTTGAAACGTCTGGAGCACTGCCTGAGCCAGTGCGATAAAACCTGTGTTTTCTGAAAACCAATCACTAATACTCAGAGGAGCAGAGATCCAATTAATCTTTGGTGACATGATCTTCAGAAGGATGGCTCTTCTAATTTCTTGTGACAAGCTGGGTGTTTGGATCGAATTTCTGAATGTGTTTTTTTTCTCTGTCTTTGAGCTACAGCTTGCTTTAACATTCACTGCACTAAAACAATGAACACAAAATCAAATGAACTGAATTTGGTAATGCATCCTCACAGTGGTCACTATTGACTGTTAAATTGCTGTTCAGTCAAAATAAAAAAGAGACGTGTGATTGAATTTATTTGTGTGGTATTATTGTTCAATTGTTGATTATTATCTATGACAACCCTATAGTGGCAACAACAACAACAACAAACTATACCAAAATGTATTTAAAATACATTTATTTCATACTAAGTATAGTGCAATTCCATTAACATATTTACTGACATATCACTTGAGGCTTACTGATATAAATATGACAATTAAACTTTATTTGGATCTTCACTAAAATGTGAATTTTAATATCAGTATTAGTAAGGATAGTATGATCATTCTCTATAATATCTTTATTTGGACCTCAGTACTACTTCTGGATAATTAACATGTATTAAGACTTTAAAGGGTTAGTTCACCCAAAAAATGAAAATTCTGTCATTAATTACTCACCCATATGTCACTCCACACCCTTTAGACCTTCGTTCATCTTCAAAACACAAATTAAGATATTTTTGATGAAATCTGAGAGGTATATGACATCATTAAAATAGTCTGACGTAGAACTGATGAAGGTCTTACGGGAGTGAAACAACATGAGGGTTAGTAATTATGACAGAATTTTCATTTTTGGGTGAACTAACCCTTTAAGTATATCAATTTAGTATACCAAAAGTACAGTTGCAAGTGTTTATATTAAGTACATAAATATGTAAATGAATTTGTAGTATGCTTAGCATAAAATAAATATATTTCAAATACATTTTGGTACATTTATTTTTTGTAGGGAAAACATATTATTAAAATTAGGTCATTAGACAGGCTTCAGGTCTCTGATATATCTAAATAACACAATAATTTTGTATTCTCATTATTGTCAGCCTCCCCTAATAGTACTGCTGCATAAGATGGCACCTTCTGGGCAACATTCTTCATTTTCTAATTGCATTTCTATCAACCATGAATTCTATCATAATAGAAAATAAATGCATCCAGGAAATAAGAATGAAATAAAATAAGAACATTCTGGAAAATCACAGTTCACTTTAACAGTGGCAAAATATGCCATTCTGTATAAGTTCACTTTAGATTTTCAGGAACAAATTATAGCTGTAAATCTTGGCATCTGTGAGTAATCTGCGATTACGTCGGCTCTTTTACAATGTTAATTAGTGGTTGTTTACAATAATTAGAACACAACGTTTTCCAGATGATGTGCCCTTTAACAGACATGTTACATACAGTAGTACGTACTAAATGTTTTTCTCAAGATATAAAACAAATGTTACATTGTTACATCAACTGGGTATTTGACTTATTCAAATGATTTGTTGAAATACTTTTAAATTATTATTAAATTCAGAATTGATTTTAAAATCCTTTTATTTGTCTATAAATCTCTACGTGATCTAGCCCCCATCTATTTATCTGAATTGTTGCAACCATATACTCCTTCCAGAAGTTTGAGATCCAGTGACCAGAACCTTGTCTTAGTTCCACATTCCAGACTCAAACGTAGAGGGGATCGAGCGTTTTCTGTGGTTGGGCCGTGGTTGTGGAATAATTTGCCTTTAGAAATTAGGTTAGCATCTTCCCTGACCACTTTTAAGTCTCTACTAAAAACGTACTTGTCTTCCATGGCTTATAATTAATTTTCTTTTATGGTTCTTGTTGCGCTTTTATGTTTATGTAAGTGTCTATACCTTGTTTTCTTTGTTTTTAACAAATTCATTTAGTTTTGTATAAATTGGGGTCAGACCCTGTTTTAATTGTGTTTTAGTTGTGTTGATTGTATACCTTTTCTTTCTTCCTTCTGAACCTCTGTACAGCACTTTGGTCAGTCGTGTGGCTGTTTTATAAGTGCTATATAAAGAAACCGAACTTGAACTTCTACTTCCGGTGAGATTTTGAAGTGCGCATCCAATGGATGCTTTATTATTCCATGATGCCACAGGAGAGGATTTGTGAATGGCAGTGAAGTTACTGAAACACTTATTCAAACGATTTGTTCAAAACAGCCATTTCATTTAAACAAGGGACTGTCTTTATGAGTCATTGAATCACTACTCCAATAACTCAAATAACAGTTAAAACTGTCATTTACAACCGTCAAGCTGTGGTACATCTCGAATCTGTGGTGTAAGAAAATAGTTCCACACACAAGAGTGTCTTTTGTGACAGTCCGGTGAACTGCTGAATAAAAGTAATATCATATGCAACCACTGCTGTAATCTGTCATATGTAACCAGTGCTGCGAGTTTAGCGATTTTGTTGCTTTTTCAAAAGCAGAGCGACAAATCTAGTAACTTCTTGAACAAACCTTATCTAGACTCCATGACTCGCCCACTGATCTATTTTTACTTTATTATAGATCAGTGGACTCGCCAGTATGACATCATAGCAACATTTAGCGACCAGTTTTAGCTACTTCCAACTGAAAGCAATTGGCAACACTGGCATATACATTGTTGTTACAGTGAAAATAGTGTTTTACTGTTTACCGTTAAATTGCTTTGGATGTGTGCTGTTTTATTAGATCTTATAGAATCATGCTTGCAAGTGTTAGATTGATGATTAGATGTTAGAAACGTTCGATTTTCCTTTCAGTATGTATGAACACGATTCACTTTGCAGAATGTTATTCCTATCCAGACAAGTTTAATTCAAGATACGCTGAGACCAAATATGTTTGTGCTTAGCAATATAAAATAATGTATTATTTAATTTGTACAACAATTCCAACCATCTGAATACCATGAGGAGAATTAATGCGTATGTGTGCACTCGCTCTGACTGCAAGATTAACCAAAAAAATACTTCTTTTTTTTCTCTCCTGAGAATCCATGAACAGGAACAAAAAAGGAAAATGCATTTTGGAAAAGATGTTGTTTGGATTAATGGAAAAAGTTGAAAAGGGCCTTGAAGTGAAATATACACATGCACAGCCTCCCCATATGTTTGGATGATCCATCACTTGAAACCAACCACATAGAAATTAATATTCAGTCCCATTGGTGGAACAGAAGAGTGCATTTCCAGCAGAGCTTCTGCGGTGGGCACTAATTCCCTCCCTGAAGCCCGGTCTCACCCTCCTCCTCATTCCCGCAGGAGCAGGAAGGATTGGAAGGGTGACATATCAGCTTCCCACCACCCCACCACTCAGGAGATTCAGTAGCTGTGCTCGACCGCAGCTGCCACGCTTCAATTTATCATCCTCAAAGGGGAAGCCTCGGGCCCTCAAACAATCCTGATAGGATGTCCCATCACCAGAATACTGTTAATGTTGGCACTCGCTGTGACACTGCAAGGGATTTTGGAGATGTCAAAAATAGTACAGGTCCATTTTTTAAGAGGGTGCTGCATATTGTGTTGGGAATATGATGTTGGAACTGAACACCTTAACTAGGGAGGTTTACTTTTAATGCATAAATAGACAAATCCTCGATGATTGCATACAGTTTAATGTAGAATACCAATCTAGCTAAATACCTTTTTTTTCTAGTAATTTGTATAAGCAAGGAAATAAAGAGAGAGAGAAAAAAAACATATTAAAGAAAGCTAAAGGAAATAATAAACAAGGCCACTACCACAAACCACCCCAATTTCTTTTGTTTTCACTCCATTGCTCCAGGCTGACAGACCTCCTGCACTCCCTCACACTAGCGGCTCCAACCTCATCTCGCCAATTAGAGAAGGTGGACCAGAGACAATTGCCCTTGTCTGATAACTCACTAACTAACTAGCTTCTATGTTGGGCTCTACTTCTTGCAGCCTACTGGAAGACTTGAAGAAAAAGCAGCCATACTTCCTAAAAATATCCTATTCAGAATTTTAAGTTGTATTAGTATTGATCAGAAGTCGGGATTAAGCAGGGTCACCTCTGCTGGTGCATGGGCACCATGTGTATATGCATTGTATACAGTATATTGTGTATATACAGTATTTGTATATACCTATAACTATATTTTTCATCTTATTCTGTAGCAGAACGAGCACAGAAAATCCCTATATTTGTTAGGGAAGTGAAAATGAGAAAAATGTCCAAATGTCAATTTAATTAAGATCAAAATGAACTGAATACAATGATGACATGTTCTTTCTCTCAAATAGCATTGTGAATTTTAATTGGTATGCTTATTGGTTTTGTGCCAGATAATAAAGCTAATTTTAACTGAATAATATTATCTGAAAATGTTGACTGCTTACTTGAACTACCTTAAATTATAGTAGCTACACTGTAAAAGAAATGTTTGTAATTTTTACAGAAAATACTGTAAAAATGCTACAATAAAACATTGGTTAACAGTGAGTTAACTTACCATATATGGTGAAAAAAGTAAATGGCTCAACATCACATAATATGAACTTTTACTGTGAAATTTATGGTTTTATATTTACTGTACATTAGTGTGTTTTTTTATGTTATTTATTTAATGTTTTTGCATTATGTCATGTGTGTTACCCTGATGGTGTTATAAGTTGTCAAATATACAAGCTTCCTGTAAAACTTGAAACACTGTCACAGTATTTTTTACAGTGATTTTCTGGCAACCACATCTGTACTGTAAATTTAACAGAATTTGTTTTTTTCTACAGTGTACAGTTTCAATGTAGCTTATTCAACACAGGTCACAGCAGGGATGGCAGGTTTTCACAACAAAATCTGCCTAATTGCACCTCAAAACTAGCACAACTGCATCTTAGGGGGGGGTCCCCCGGCAAAGATTGCGTTCCGGGGGGATAAAATTAGCGTTTTTGGGGGGTTCCCCTGGTAAAATACACATTCCAGGGGCTAAATATCATGTTATTTGGGGTCGCTTCAACCCACGGACAGGAAAACAACCTGCGGCAACAGTGTTAAAGTAGCCCAATTCCGTGGGAAAACCGTGGACTTGGCAACACTGGGTCATGGTGTTTCACACTGAAACAGGAGGAGATATAAAATGTGATATCTTTTGTTAGGTGAATTTTTCCCAGTCATCTCAATGGCGAAAAGTGTCCCAATCAACCTGAATTCACCCTAGCTAAGATTTACATGTTTTATTTAGGAGGCAGATTGGAAAAATTTATCAAATTGTTGTGCTATTTGTTGCCATGATTAGTGACTGAGGGTAAAGTTTCATGGAAAAACATTCAAAAAGATCCTTTTAGATGTTATTGCAGTGATTAGATAAACAGCTGGTACTGTGAAGATTAAATATACCCTCGCTTATACCAAGTGAGCATTTTATTTCATCAAATCTGCATCTGACAGTTACTTCAAATGGAAACACCAATTAGAAACTGAACTTCAAAGTCATGCTAACATCTGGCTAATAAGCAAGTTTAAGGTGTAAATTCATTTCACTCTGGCATAACAGTTGTGAGTTATCAAAGTGAGGTGGTCTATACTGAACAATATTCAGTGAATCTATCTGTGATGGAGCAACATAAGGATACACAGCTTGATGGATTGCATCAAAGTAGAGTCCATTTCAACAGAGCACAAAGTTCATTCGACCAACGTATGACCGACAATTCCTTGGCCAGCTGAGGACCAGAGTGATTTAGTGTAGCGTGAGGACCAAGGCTTGCATTTGTGACTTTTGAGGCCAAATGGACTGTTATATTTCAGGTGTGTTGTGATTTATACCCCCCTCTGCTACAGTTTAACTCAAGGGGCTGCATTCTAAAGCCAACAATAAATCAACGTGTCTCTTTAGAAAAACCTTTTTATTTCTCACTATTCTACCTCTCACCACTAATTTATTGTGGATGTTAGTTTATTCTATGTTTCCATAGGGTTTAATGTTTTTTTTTTCCTGTGGTAAATGTTTAATGTGTATGATGTAAGACAGTAGCAAACATCCAAGGCTGTTCAACATGCAGACGAGGTTACAGAAATTACAGTTCATCTGTTTAGGAGGTAATTTGCGGATGCATAAATGACAATAGCACAATTGCATTTTGCATGTTGATTTGATTAGTTCTCCAAAATAACAGCCTAATGATTTATTCTTCATAATAAACACGTATTTAGTCATTATCACAGCACAACACTGTTAAAGAAATGAATGAAGTTCAACTTTAAACCTAATGATACTTATCCATTGAAATGCTGGTATGATGTTTCAACAAGGCACACATGAAGTTAATAGTTTATCTTTTTTCATTGATTTATATTTGAAAAGCACTACAATACTAGGTTCATGGTTTATGGATGATCAAATGGTTTAGCTATTCCTTTTTTCCTCCTTTCTTCATTTATTATACACATTGAATAAAGCAACTCACAATTTCAAAAATTAAGGGGCAGTGGTGTACATCAAACTAGTCGTGACATCACCAGAGATGTCAAATAGAGTAGCCATAGACTACCTGTTGACAAGGCACACATGAAGTTAATAGCACCTTGTTACTGCTGTCATAAAGACAAAAGGTCATTTAACTTCTAGAGAGAATATAAAAAGATATGCATTACTAGAAATAATATTACTAATATAATATATATATGTGCTTTTTTTGGGGGGGGGGGG